>JAJEJO010004456.1:472431-489949 GCA_020662805.1 Glaucomys volans
TTGTGTACAACCAGTGAAACAATAGCTGTACTCCATTTGTGCTCAATGAATCAATAAGCAAATAAATAAATAAATAAATAAATAAATAAATAAATAAAAAACACTCATATTTTAAACAGAAAAAAAAAAAAACTCATGGGACTGTATACCAAAGGAAAAAGGTAAATACTACTTATATATATATTTTTTTTTAATTTTCAAAGAAAAAAACCAGACTTTAGAATTTCCCCCACAATTCTATAGAATTTTACAATGTCTTTTCCTGGAAGCACATTCTGCTAGATTCCAAGATGAAAGTAGTCTGTTCTATAATCTAGGAAGCCGCAAGACTAAATTGAAAGTATTCAAAATGTCCTACCTGACTAACATACGCTGAATAAAAAATGAATATCCACAATACTGTAGATGCATTCATTATTTCAGTGTTCTTGTTTCTAACTTAAGTAGATGCTGAAGCTACTATGATAAAAGAATCGTTGAGAGAAAAAATCACCACCTCTTATCCATCAGTTAAAGAAGTGAGCTAAAACAGATGCTGGGAGCCGACCAAAATCCAAAGAAAGTACTGGAAGAGAGGTAAAGGGAGCCTCAGGTGAGGGAATTGTGGTTACAACCCTGAAGGGAGGCTCTTGGTGGACTCTTCAGAGCTGTGAAAAACCCACAGCACTCCTTTTCTAGCCTTTATCACACACACTATCAAAAATATAGTCTCCCCTCTTTTCCAGAAAATAGCGATTTTGTTCTATTATTGTGAAGAAAGGGTGAAATTCCAAATAAGTTTCCCTCCATGCCAAAGAGCCTGACCCCTCAATAGGAAGTACTCTACCACATGACAAGATAGCAAGTGATCCCTGTTTTGATCTGTAGAGGATTCATAGCCGGATTTAGGGAATGTTCTTTCTCCCAAGTAATTGCAATATCCATCTAATTCTGGCTGAAACGAACTCTTGTCATTCTGCTTATTCACACACCTACGTGAGCAAATGTAATTTCCCTGAGATAAAGTATGCTGGCTGAATTGGTTAAAAAAAAAAAAAAAAGAAGAAGAAAAAAGAAAGAAATAGGGAAAGTAATTATTCAAAAAAAAAAAAAAAAAAGGGAACAAAAGAATCCCAGGTTTGCTTATTAGTTCTTTGGTGCAGCCATGTTTTGAGTCAGGAGCTTGTATAAGTGCATATCTTATTTCTGGCATAGAAAAAAAAATATAAAACACAGTTTTTGAAGACCAAGGTACATGTGATTTTCTTTTGCTTAGTTACTATAGAGTGTCATGAAAGCTTTAAATATATTTTTTCTGAAAGCATGGAATGATGAGAAATCTGTTTACCAAAAAGCATAGGAAAGTAAACAAAGACAAAAACTTGATCTTTCATTTTACACACACACACACACACACACACACACACACGTATATATACACACATATACACGTGTGCACATATATACATATAAATATATATGCATGTGTGGGTGTATATATAAACATTTTTTCCCTTTGCTAGCCAGTTTCTGAACACCCTTCCTATCTTTAAGTAATTCCTTAGTTTATAAACTAGTGGGAAACAGAAACTGCTATTATTATAAATATTGCAAAAGACACTTTTCCAGTTCATGAACAATTAAGGAGAAAGCACATGACCTACATTTTATTCAAAAGACCTACTCTTTAGACATGAGTTCAGAGTAGATCTTGGGTGGCATTCAGTGCCCACAGTAATGAGGGTTCGAGATGGTGCACTGATAGTCAAAGGCACCCATGGCAGAATGATTCCATGGCAAGATTTGATTTGGAGCATTTAACTTCCATTTACTTCTACCTATTTTGCCATCCCCAGGCAATTCATTGAGTTCCTAATGGAGTCTCAATCAGTTCCTTTTTTGTTTAAGTTAGCTAAAGAAAGATAATTTTTGTTCTTTGCAACTAAGAACCCTACTAATATAATGTTCCCACCAATGATTCTTCCCATTACTAATGTCCAGGGTTCCATTATTGTGTCCAACCTACTCTGACAATTCACCCTTTTACATATATGACTCTTTTCTGTAAAGTCTTTGAGGGTACCAGTTCTGTTTTGCTTTTTCCTATCCATAATCTCAGCCTGTAACATAATTCCTGATATATATAGACACTTCAAAATGTGTATGAAAGTGAATAGCACCATTAAAAATTATTTTATTGTTTCCCAAATAGGTAATTTACCTTACCCTTTTAAGTTTCAATGCATATACTCTTTCATGTATGTTCTAGGAGAGCTTTTATTATTTGCTTAGGAATTTTACTTCTTTCTCTATTAGCTTTGGTGGAAGGACTGAGTCTTAGTTAAACTTGGGTCCAGTATTCAATGAATAAATTATTGATGAACGTGAACACGGCTGTTGAGCAGCAGAACCATGCCTGGAAGTCCCATTCATTCACTCTAGGCTCGGTCACCCTCCATACTCTTCAGCAGCATCACAAGTAGCACCTGGGTCTATTTTCTCAGTGATGCTCATACCGTCACTGTGGCCTGTTGGCATTTAGAGGTGAACAATCTTCATATAAAGAACTTCTTCCAGTTGCCTGGTATAATTGAACAGATCCCAGAGGAGTATGGTGGCTTGGGATATGTCATTTAGAAATCTTGGTTGAAATTACAAAATTTGTATCACCAGAGTTATCAGCAGCAATATAATGATGTCTAGCATTTTATAATTTGTAGCATATGAGCTCAAGTAATCTCAACATACTGCAGGAAAATGCTAAATGTTTGCCTATTCACCTTACACAATGAAACACTCCTGCCAATTGCCATATTTCACCAAATAATTACTGCAGATTTTATGCCAATATTTTTGCAGATAAGTGGGGTGTGGCCATTATGCAAAACTTTTATTTAAAAAATTGTGCCAGTATTACTTAAAAAACCATTTATTACTAGACTCCCTTTGGTTCAAGATTAGGATTCATGGAATACATGAATATATGTTAATGCAGTTGTGACAATTACGTGCTGATAGATTGTACTTTCCTCAAACCATCCCTTAGATTGACATCCTTTCAAGTGGCCAAGGCACAAAAAAGGGTTGGTATCAATTTTCTCTCCTACAGAATGAATATGACTTATTGCAGAGATTTAGTAGGCTACAAGTAGAAGATAATGTGATAATGCATAAAACCCTCAGCGGGTGGTCCCAGAAGTAAGTGATTGTTACCATTGTGTTTATTCTCAGGCATTAGGCTCAGTATTTTATCCAAATTATTTTATAGAATATATCCAACAATCTTTCTGTAAGGTATTACCATTATCCCCATTTTACAGAGGAGAAAATTGAGACTTAGAGGAGTTAAGGACACAGTCCCAAATCTCTCAGGCTAGATCTCGGATTCGAACTTCAATTTGTCTACTTCCTATGGTCACCCACTGCACACCACCACATGCCCCCACCCCTTCTCCCTGCATGCCTCCTACTTCTTTCCAGCTCTGTTCCCACAGATGGATGGATCCAGGGCACACAGATAATGAAGTTGCCTTGCAGCCCGTCACTCCATTACTCATGCAGCTGAATCACATCCTTGAACTCCTGCGTCTCTCCCCCTCCACCCGCCCTCCCGCACCCACCTGCTCTCCTGCCAGCCATAGAAACGCAGCCTCCCTCTGGCCCTGTGAACACGACAGAACCTCCCAGTTTATTTATCAGGAGCACCTTAAGCTTTTAATAAATGATCATTTCAGAAATACCATTTCGGAGATCTTTCGGAGGGCTATAATTGAAGATGGTATTGTCACTAGTGGCGATGGAAAGCTAACTGTATTTGTTTCTCTGTCCTCCTGTGTTCCCTTCAGGAACCACATAAAAGCCTGAAAAAAATAGCTAAGCCTTAAGCCCTGCGGAGATCTCCTGAAGGGTAAACCATTTCTTTGTCACTCCCTGTTACAAGGTTGAGGCCATTCTTAAAACAGAAATGCCTACTGTAATGACTCACCCGTGGCTCCCTAATAGCCTGTTTTGTTGTTAAATGTCTCCTTTTACATGATAAATCATTGTACCATTGCATCAATTGTGTGTCACTAGGCTAAAAACACACCTTTGCTGCTGCTGATCTTTCCAGAAACAACAACCTCAGCCCACACACAGGGCTTGCTTTTTATTCTTCCTCTTACATTGGTGACTTGCATGTAGACTCCAGCTCCTTAGGGAAGGAACTTTCTGTTATTTGTCCAACAGAAGTCATTCTAGAAGAAAGTGTGTACAGAGTGTGTACAGTGAAGTAGCACATAAATAAGCTACCTGGGAGCCAAAGCTAGAGATTGTGGGAAAATGTTACATTTGGAGAGACTACATATATGATGGTCTAGTGAATCTGAATATCACATTAATTTTAAATTAAAAATAAGGATGTATTTTTAAACTGACAGTTCACCTCCAGGAGAGGCAATGTTTGGTCCAATGTAAATGGTAGAGAGGTTTTTCATTAGCAGATACATTTCTACATAAAATAATAATAACTTGAATATCTCCAGGATTATAGGGTCTTGGTCACTGGACTTAAATGTTGTGAATTACAAAAAGAAAATAATGACACGTGGAAAAGCAATATACAAATTATTACGGAGTATTTAAAAATCTCTAGGAAAACTTAAACCACCCTCTGCATGGAAGATGGACATGAAAGATACACTGGAAACCCGGGTGACAAATGAAGGGTTAGTTTATAAAGAAACAATGAACTGAAACTTCAAAAGATGTGTCTTGTTCCCCTGTGACCATCCGTGTACAGAAAGACAGAAACAAAAGTTTCTAGATTTTAACAATCCTGTTCCAATCATGAGGCAAAAAGAATTAAGGAAAATATGTACAGCAGGAGGTATTTTACCCCTGTATTAGTCAGTATAGGATAGGCTGTGCTACAGTAATGAACTAACCCCCAAATCTCTATGGCTTAGTGCCTATTGTTTCTTACTCAAAATTTTCTGGAGTCCCATTGGCTCTCCAAGACCCTTCCAGAACTTACTCAGGGTTCAGCTTGATTTCCCTACTAGAAACATGCTACCAGGAACACATGCCATCCAGGATTTCCAAGGCTGAGGAAAAGCAAGCTGGAAAGGGCACAGGGTATGTTCAATGCTCTTACGGACTAAGTTGTATGTCCTCAAAATCCTTGTGTCGAATCTCTAACTTCCAATGTAACTGTTTTTCGGAGATAGGACCATAAGAAACTAGTTAAAATTAAATGAGGTAACAAAGATGTATCCTTTATCTGATGTGGCCAGTGCCCTTAGAAGAGGAAGAGACACCAGAGGTCTTACTCTGTCTTGGTGCACAGACAAAAGGCCATATGAGAACATGGTGGGAAGGTGGCCATCCATAAGCTACAGAGGAAGCCCTCATGAGAAACCAGGTTTCAATGAGAACTAGTCATGGCTACACACCTCCACATATACACCCCAAATGAGACCTGAACAAGCTCTGATGTGGGGAAGCAGATGACAGACTACCAGAAAAATGAGAGATCAAGAACCAGTCCCAATGAACCATGGGTATCTGAGATGAATCTTCTTGAAGCTATGGGTAATTCTGAGAGTAGAAGCCTTTACTTGTTTCTTTTCTGGAGATTTCTAAAATACAAAGTCACCCCCCACCCCCAAAAAAAGAAATCATTCATTTTCAAGGCACAAGACTCCATAGAGTTGCATACTGCAGAGGTAGATTGCAACTACCATCCCCAACTGGCTCCCAGTGTCTTACCATGGTTAGAGCAGATTGAAAAGTCTTATGAAATCTGCTATTATCTGAATGTTTGTGCACCCCAGGATTCACAGGTTAAAACCTGGCATTATTAAAATACAGGATAGGATTATTCTAAAATTTAAAATAAAGTATTATTTAAAATTTGGGCCTTTAGGAAATGATTGGGTCATGGTGGCTTAGCTCTTATGAATGGTATTAGTGCCCTTATGACAAAAGGCCTAAGGGAGCCGGTCACCCATTTTGCCATGTGAGGATACAGCTGTCAGGTACCAAGTATGAAGCAGAGAGCCTTCACCAGACATTGAATTGCCGCTGCCTTGATCTTGGACTTCTCAGTCTCCAGATCTATGAGAAATAAATTTCTGTTGCTTACAAATTATTTAGTCTAAGGTATTTCAGGTATTTCAAATGGACTACAATGTGCCCCAGATGGACATACAAATAAGCTCAGGGAGTAGGGTCAGTTGGTGATTCACAAGTTATATTGCTGAGGGGAAAAGCAGCATTTTTTTAAAAGCTCCCTAATGTTCTACTCTGTAAGACAGAGTTAACAGTTGAAGATGCTGACACAGAACTGGGATTTATAGCTTCAATAAAGACGATGGAATTCTACAATAGCAGAGGCCATGTGGCATTACTTAACAGACAGAGGCAAGATGGATGAAGTCAGTGTGAGGGAAAGCAAAGCCAAAGTGGCAACCAGGGTGTCTTGACCTGCAAAGATCTGTGACTATAGCTGACAGACCACAGTACTGCTAAGAGCAGGATAGATGTCTACCTATCTGCAGCATGTAAGGCTATCCTCTGCTAAGTAAAGAATAAGTCATTGCACCTTGTATCTCATAGCTCTAAAAAAGAAGTACAGCATTAAGTGAGCCTCCATGTTAGACGTGGCACATACCACAGTTAGGAATATTGGCTTTAAGACATTTATCAGGTGACTCAAAAAGGTGCAAATTTTCAGTGACACTCACAGCAAGAGAAAATTCTGCAGCAGTTCTAAGATGCAGTGCAAGCTGACCCACTAGGGCAGTATGACCCAATAGATGTGATGGTGCTGGGAGGCAGGTTGAATAGTAATGCAATATATTGTCCCTGACAAGCCTCAATGGAAGGCTTAAGTTCATATCCTTTGTGTTCTAATAAGGCCATGCTTTCTGCAGGAGATAACTGGTCATCATTTTAAAAACAGTTCTTGAAGTGCTAAAGATCCCTAGTAGAGTTTAAGAGCCTGACCAAAGACACCAAGAAATCTGTGCCTGGAATTGCCCACTTTGAGCTGATATTACCAGATCCTCTAAGTCACAATATCAGATGGCTTCAAGAGAAACCCATCATGTGATGGAAATTCTACATTCAGGATCAGATCCAAGAAGGTCTAAAAGTCATCAATAACTTGCTGACCCAGACTCCCAGAGCTCATGCCTCTACCTAAATTGTACTGATGCCTCTCTCTTGAGTTGTACCTATGGCCTCAGAGGAAGAGAGATGCTGCAATCAACTCTCAGAAGAAGAAAAACACCAAAGCCTGGTTCTTTGATGGATCAACTCTCTATGTTGGTACCAATTGAAAATGTGGCCATGCTGTAGCCCCTATCATAGGTGCCCTTCAGGGAAACTGGTGAAGGGAAATCCTCCTGGTAGACAAACATGAGAACAGTACATATGGTCATTCACTTTGTGTGGAAGAAGAAAAAACATGAGGTGACAGTAACAGTGAATTCTATCTGAGCAGTGCTGAATGACTTATCTGACTGGTAAGCTGCCTTGCGGGAATAAGATATAAAGATCAGAAACAAATCTGGGGAAGAGGCAACCTGTGGAGAGGTAGGCAACCAATCAGAGGGGTAACTGTAAAGTCACCACTGCACCCAGGGCGTGCATAAAGGGCAATTGATAAGAATAGCAAAGATGAAAGTGAGGGATAGAAAATCGAGGCACCCCAAAACATACTTCTTTAGACTATTTTAAGATGCCTATTCAGAGGTACCGCAGATATAAGAATGACTCTGAAAAGTTGTCCTTCTTTAAAAAGAAATTTAGAACTAGTAACCAGCAGATTCAGGCACTGTTTTCAATCTGATATTCCCAATCAACCTAAGAAAGTTTTTTTCACAGGAAGAAGAGGCTGGGTTCTGATACCTGCCCCACACAGAGGTGACCATAGGTGGCTATGGTAACCACAGCTCATGACCATAAGTGGCTCTGTGAATACACCTGAGAGTCCTCTTATCTACATGTGAAGACAACCTTTGTTTGGTATATCTGCTTCTTTTTACCCTTTTCTAACCTGTCATCACCTCCCTCCATGAGTCCCAAATTTCTTTCTGCACATTACATAAGCTTCTAGCCAAACTATTAGTCTAATACTTTTTGCATGACTCCCATGTGTATGATTTTCCCGTTGTTAATCTATGTATTGCCAACTTATTTAATAGACTTAAATGATTAAACCTGAACTTCGCACAAAGGTTATGCATAGGTCAAACAGAATGGGAATCCTTCTATGAAGTCCAGTGCTGAGTACTCAACCTGCCAGAAGCAGAGTCCACTGCTGAACATCCAATATGGCACTATGTTCTGTGGAGACAAACCATTTACTGGCAGACTGACTTATCAAGCAAATTGCACCTGGATTTTTACTTAGTGGAATTAACATCCACTCCAAATATAGGACTGCCTTCCCAGAGTGCAGTCCCACTATCAGCAACACTATCCAAAGACTAGTAGGATCTAGTAATTCATAGAATCATTTCCCACTAATAACCTCAAAAAAAGAGATCCATTTTATGGCAATAGAGGTGCAAAGATGGGCATTTGACCACTTGATCCATGAAGCCTACCATATGTCGCATTGCTCAGAAATAATCACTCTGATGGCATGATGAAACTGAAGTCTCAGATAAGGTCTACCTCAGGAACAACAACCAATGAGCTTGAGAAATTCTCTGGAATTTGGCATTAAAGGAATGACTGATATACAAGGTGCTGTGTCCCTAAAAGTTAGAATTAACCGAAAATGGAGAATTTCAGAAACCATGGTTTAACAAAGGTTAAGTCTCACATCCTGTACAATTTCTGAGTTATCCAAACAAACCAGCACTGAAGTGAGGGGAATCTAGAATAAGGGGTGGATAAAGGAGATGAATATTAATTATGGCTCCAAATTAGTTGCAAAGTAGCAGCTGAATCTTGTCCCATGATCTCTGTTAAATCTTACAGAATGGGAAGGATGGTGAACACAACTTTAAAGTTGCTGCAACTGATTAAACATAATGGAGGACACAAGAAGACTGAAGTGCTTCAATGGATGCACTATACTGAATAGCTCTCATATCCTAAAATCACATCTTTACTGCAGCCATTTATTCCAGTAGTTAATGCATCAACTAGCTTCATAGTTATACATGGCAGAACCTCACTTCAGCTGCACTGCCATTTCTCTGCCTCTGCATCCAAATGAATTCACTTGGATTTTCTTGTTTATTGGTGTATAAAGTTTCAAAATATTTTCTAATGATTTTCTGGATTTCTGTAGTTCCTAGAGATATATAATCTACCTGACCTACCCAAATTAAACCATGAGAATATACAAAACTTAAATAGACCAATACCAACTAAAAAATTGAAGAAGCTATCACATACTTTCCAACAAAGAAAATCCCAAGACCAAACAGATTCTCAGCTGAGTTCTACCAGACCTTAAAAGAAGAACTAACACACAGCTTCCTCAAATTATTCCATGAAATAGAAAAGGAGAGAACACTGACAAATTCATTCTATGAAGTTAGTATTACTCTGATACCAAAACCAGACAAAGACACAAGGAAAGAAAATTTCAGGCCAATATCCCTGATGAACATAGATGCAAACATTTTTAATTAAAAAAATTGGCAAATCTCATCCAAAAGTATATTACAAGGAGAGTGCACCATGATCAAATGGGTTTGAAATGGGATGCAAATTTTGTTCAATATATGCAAATCAATACATGTGATTCATCACATGTATAAAGTTAAGAACAAGAACCCACATGATTATCTCAATAGATGCAGATAAAGCATTTGACAAAGTATAGCACCCATTTATACTTAAAACACTAGAGAAGATAGGGATAGAAGGAACTTACCCCAACTTTGTAAAGGTTACATTTGACAAATGCTAGGCCAACATCTTACTGAATGGAGAAAAACTGAAAGCATTTCCTCTAAAAACAGGAACAAGACAAGGATGACTTCTCTTACCACTCCATTTCTACATAGTGCTCGAAACATTAACCAGAGCAATCAGGCAAAAGAAGAAAATTAAAGGAATACAAATAGGAAAAGAGGAGGTCAAGTTGTCCCTGTTTGCTGATGACATGATCCTACATTTAAAAGACCCATCAGAAGACTTCCACAGCTGATAAGAATATTTAGTAAAGTAGTAGGATAAAAGATCAACATACATAAATCAAATGCTTTCCTATATTCCAATGATAAATCTTCTAAAAAAGAAATTAGGTAAACAATCCCACTCACAATAACCTAAAAGACAATAAAATACCTGGGAATTAATCTAAAAAGGATTCGCAAAACCTCTGTAATGAAAACTACAGAACACTGAAGAAAGAAACTGAAGAAGACCTCAGAAGATGGAAAGACTTCCCATGTACTTGGATAGGCAGAACTGATAATGTCAAAATGGCCATACTATTAAAAGCACCATACAGATTCAACACAACCATTAAAATACCAATTGGAATTAGAAAAAACAGTACTAAATTTCATTTGGAAACATAAGAGACCCAGAATAGCCAAAGCAATTCTGAACAAAAGAGTGATTCTGGAGGCATCACAAATCAAGACCTGAAATTATACTACAGATCTATAATACCAAAAGCAGCATGGTACTGGCACCAAAACAGGCATGAAGACCAATAGAATAGAAGACATGGAGATAAACACACGTAAATACAGTTATTTGATACAAGACAAAGGCACCGTAAACATACATTGGAGAAAAGATAGCCTTTTTAACAAATAGTGCTGGGAAAACTGGATATCCATATGTAGATGAATGAAGCTGGATCTCTATCTTTCACCATGTACAAAAGTCAACTCAAAATGGTTCAAGGACCTAGAAATTAGACCAGAGACCCTGTAACTACCAGAAGAAAATGAAGGCCTAATACTCCAAAATATTGGCACTGGAACCAACTTCCTTCACAAAACCCTCAATTGCAAGAAATAAAACTAAAAATCAATAGAAAGGATGCCATCAAACTGAAAAGCTTCTACATAGCAAAGGAGAGAATTAAGAGCATTAAGAGGGAGCCTACAGAATGGGAGAAAACCTTTGCCAACTACTCCTCAGGTAGGGCATTAATATCAAGAACATATAAGGAACTCAAAAACCTTACCACCAAAGGATCAAATAACCCAATTATTAAAGAGGCAAAAGAACTAAACAGACTCTTCTCAAAAGAAGAAATACAAATGGCCAAGAAATACATGAAAAATGTCCAACATCTCTAGCAATTAGAGCAATGCAAATCAAAACCACATTGAGATTTTATTCCACTCTAGTCAGAATGGCAATTATCAAGATAATACAAACAATAATAAGTGTTGGTAAGGATGTGGGGAAAAACGTACACTCCTACATTATTGGGAGGACTGCAAATTAGTGTAACCACTCTGGAAGACAGCATTAGAATTCCTCAAAATACTAGGAATGGAATCACAGTATGACCCAGTTATCCTACTCCTAGGTCTATATCGGGAATATCTAAAATCAGTATACTTACAGCGATGCAGCCACATCAGTGTTTTTAGCAACAATTCACAATAGCCAGACTATGGGACCAACCTAGATGCCCTTTAACAGATGAATGAATAAAGAAAAAATGTGGTATACATCCATTATGGAGTATTACAGTCATGAAACAATGAACTTATGTCATTTGCTGGTAAATGGGTGAAACTGGAGAATATAATGCTATATGAAAAAAAGCCAGGTTCAGAAAATCCAAGGTTGAATATTTACCATGATATGTGGAAGCTACTCTAAAACTAGGAGAAAGAGAAAGAAAAAAAGAAAGAAGAAAAGAAATAGGAGGGAAGAATTCCATCAAAATAAAATAAAGATCAAGGGAGTAGAAGAAAGGGATTGAGGAGAGGAAGAAGGGATGGGATAAGGGAAAAACAGTGGAATGAATCTGACCTACTTTCCAATGTACATATATGAATATACTACAATGAATTTCATCATTATGAATATCCACAAGACACTAATTTTACAGTGGAAAATAAATAGATTAGTAGAGTAGAGGAAAGGGAATGGGGGGAGAGTAAGAGTAAGTACTGGGGACTTAATCAGAGCAAATTATATTCCATAAATTTATAATTATGTCAAAATGATTCTTTTTGTTTCATTTAACTATTATGAACCAATAAAAAGAAGAAGAAGAAAAAAAGAATTCACTTGGCACTCAAAAACAAAAATCATGAAAGTACAAAGAAGGAAACAATTTATTGGAAAACCATTGAACAACAGAGCATGAGAACTAGTAGGTGAATAAATGCTTTCCTCTTTTGACCCTTTGGTACACATTTCTGAAATACAGCCCACTTGGTCTTTCAGAGGGGTATGGCAGAATCCAGCTGATAGGTAAGAGAGAGACATGAGCAGCAGGAACTTGAGGTTAAAGGGAGAATTCTATAAAGTGGGTCTACTGTGCTGACCCCCACATTCTTCTCTTTTTTTTAACCAATTTAGCTGTAGCCCTGCCTGACCTACATCAAAAGGACATGCTATATCCCTCAGCAAACAACCTATCATCTGAAAGAGAAATGCAAGACCAAAAGGCTCCTCCATACTGATAAGAACACAGTTACACTAGAGGGGGAAATTTGGGGACCTTTACAGAGATCAGATTCCAGAACTCAAGATACAACAATTAGAAGAAAATCCCCTAACCATAAAATCTGTATGAACAAGTTTCAATTAAAATCAGTCAGCACGGGCCAGAGTAACCCAGAGTTGCCTGGATCTTTAGCATATCTCCCCTTTGTGGGCTGAGACCATGTGTAGTAGGGACTTGGAAGTCTGATGCAATCCTAATGCCAGCCAAATGTCAAGAGGTACACCTGCAGGACTCTCTGGAATCTTCCGTGGGACTCCCAGTAAAACAGATCCGGAGGGGTACCCCATCCCTTACCTCTCAGAGAGGGTCCATTCCCTTGAGAGTATCCCCTTTTTCTCTTTTCCTAACCCTTCTAATAAACTCATGTGACCTACTCTGAGTGATATGTCTAAAATATTTCCAACATGAACACAAAACTGGGAACCGAGGACCTCTATAGCTATCTTAGCTCGGTGGCAGACCCTTGCTCCGTAACATCACAGGGACTTAAACTGCTGATCAACTAAAGAATGTGCCCTTCCTGGTTCCTTCATTGGTAAATTCTACCAGATACTTAAAGTAGCAATATTCATCCAAAAAAATTAGAAGAGGAGAAAGTATATCCCAAAGCAATCTATGAGACCAGTTAGTAGCCTCAGACCAAAGCCAGAAAAATAACATCACCAGAAGAGAAACCTTCAGACTCCAAAACTCAGTATCTAACCAAAGCCAGCAACATATAAAAAAGATAACAAACCATGAATGAATAGGATTTATCCCAGGAATATGATTTATACCAGAATGTGGGTTAATATCTAAAAAATCAATCAGTGTAATTTAGCACATCAGTAAAACAAAGGGCAAAAAATCACATGATCATCCCAATAGATGCAGAAAAAACACTTGACAAAATACAAAATCCTCCACAATTCAGATTCAACAAAGTCATTGGTTTAGAAGAAAGGAATTTTCTCAACATGAGAAACTGTATCTATGGAAAATCCACAGTTAACCTCAAACTTAATAGTAGAAAATGGGAGCTTTCCCCCAAAGATTGGGCACAAGACAAAGATGTCTACTGTCTTCATTTCTACTCCACATTGTATTGTTTGGTGGGGCATTGGGCAAGAAAATGAAATAATTCAAATCAATAAACATTTTCACCAATGTTGCAAAATACAAGATTATCTTGTACAGCGGCGTTTCTATACACTAACAATGAACAATCTAAAAATGAAATTAAGAAAATTATACTTATGATAGCATTAGATAGAATAAAATGCTTAGGAATAAAGTATTTTCATAAAAGAAATATAAAACTTATACTTTTGAAAATACTAAAAGTTATTCAAAATAATTAAAGAAAATCTAAACTAATGGAGGAGACATTTACATTGGTGAGTCAGAGGACTCAAGATTAAGATGGCAATATCACCAAAGTGATCTACAGAATCAACACAATTCCTATTGAAATCCCCATTGCATTCTTTGAAGAAAAAAATTGCTAAAGAAATTAACATAGTGATCAAAAAATTCAAGGGTCCCAGATAACCTAAACAACCTTGAAAACTTTGAAGTACTCACTCTCAACTGAAGTCCTCTTGAAGTTGGAGTATTCACACTCTCAATTTCAAAACTGACCAGAAAGCAACAGTAATCAAGATTATAGCAATGCACAAAGGCAAATCTCCCTCCCTCCATATCTATCTATCTCTCTCTCTCTCTCTCTCTCTCTCATAAAACTGAGATTCCAGAAATACACCCCCATACTTATGGTCAATTAATTCTTAAGAAGGGTGCTGAGACAAGTAAATAAGGGAATGAATAGTGGGTCAATAAGTAGTTCTGAGACAATAGGAGATGCACCTGTAATCTTCAATAAACTTGAATCCTTTTCTCACACACATACACAAAAATGAACTTGAAAGGAATCAAAAAAGCACCTCAATATAAGAGCTAAAACTATTGATGTCTTAGAAGAAAATATAGGAATACATCTCCACAGCCATGGGTTAGGCAAAACCTTAGATTTAACGACAAAACACAATGGACAAAAAGAGAAAGAGACAAATTGACTTTCATCAAAATTTAAAACTCTTGTCCCTCAAAGGATACCCTCAAGAAAGTGAAAAGACAAAACACTGGGAAGAGGTATTTGCAAATCATATATTTGATAAGGCATACTAGATAAACATTCTAACACTCTAATAAGTCAATGATAAAAGATAACCCAATCATAAAATAACCAAATGATGTTAATAGACATTTCTCCAAAGATATTCACGATGCTCAAGATAATAAGCCACCAGGAAAAGGCAAGAGTGTGATACTACTTCGCACCAACCAGGAAGACTAAAATAAAAATGACAGATAGTAACAAGAGTTGAAGACATAGAGAATTTGGAACATTCACATTGCTAACTGGAATGTGCCAGTTCAACCACTTTGAATACAGTTTGGCCATTCCTCAAAAGGCTACCCAGAGTTACCATATGATCCACCAATTTCACTCTTAAGTACATACCCAGTAAAATTGAAAACACATGTCCACCCTAAACTTGTACACACTGTTCCTAGTACCATTGTTCCTCATAGCACAAAACTAGAGACAACCCAAATGTCTAACAACTGGTGAATGAATGAACAAAATATAGTTATTTCATACAAGAGGATGTTGTTTGGCAATAAAAAGATGTGAAACCCTATTCATGGCACAAAGGGGCAAAACTTGAAAACATTGTGCTAAATGAAATAAACCAATCTTATGTGATTCCATTCATATGAACTATTTATAATGGTCAAGTCCATAGAAACAGCAAATGAATTTGTGGTTCCCAATGTCTGAAAGAGGGTGGGGGAATGGGAAGTAACCCCTAAGAGAAATGAGGTTTCTTTTAGGAGTTATGAAAAAAAATACTAAACTTTCATTGTGATGGTGGTTATACAACTCCATATGAAAAACTACTGAACTATGCACTTTAAATGGAAGAATTAAATGATATGCAAAGTATATCTCAATCAAACTGCTTTTGTTTTGTTTTGTTTTGTTTTTAAGGAAGAAAACTAAGAAACTAAAAATGAATGCAGTCTTGTTGGCTTCTTCCTCCATTCCTGTTTTCCTCTTCCCAGCTCCTTATTCCTGTTGTCTGGATCAGCCGCATAATAAACTAGCAGCAGGTGAGCCCTGACGCAGGTTCTCATTTCTGAAGATGATACCGGATGGAGATATGTGCTTGTGAGTGAGTGTGTTTCTCCCTGGAGAAGGAAAATGTCAGAAGGCAACACCACTACAGCATCATCATCTAGAGGGAGTCACAGGTTTCAACCGATAACTTTCCTCGAGCAATGAGATAAAGGGCAAACCCCACACATTCCTATTTTCTTAAGGTCTTTCCTTGCAAAAAACTTAAAAGAATTTAGGGTGAGAAGATGCACTGACATTTAATTTAATTTTGATAATGTTGGTATCAAAATGAAGAGAAGATGCTTTTCCCTTCCTCACCATGAACAATCTTGAGTTCTGGACCTAGATAACTTTTTTGAGGATAAATTCATGTTGTTTCTGTTACAAAGAGTTCTTGGCCATTCAGACAACTGACAGCTTCCCAACATTCCAAGGAGGAGAGAGAAACAGATGGGAGAAACTGCAGAATAGGTGGAACTGGTTTGATTCTGGATCTGCAATGGTAGAGGTGCCCTAAAGGCAAACATGCACCTGCTACTGTGCAGAGTCTAGAGCAGGGATCTATAAACATCTCCTTTAAGTCTGGAGAATAGATAGTTTTGGCTTTGAGGGCTACAAGGGCTCCGTTGCAATAACTCATCTCTGTATTGGTAGCAGGAAAGCAGCCCAAAGATACTAGAACAATAAGACATTGAATGAGTGTAGCTGTGCTCCAGTGAAAGTTTACTTGTGGAAAACAGATTTCTTATGACGGAAATGTGAATTTCTCACAATTTTCATATGTGGTGAAACATTATTCTTCTTTTCATCTTTTTTTGCAACTATTTAAAACTAAAACAATTCTTAGCTCGTGGGCCCTATAAAAACAGGTGATAGGCCTGAATTGTCCCACAGGCCAGAGTTTGTCACCCTCCCCTCTGTTAGTAGGAGAGGATGATTGAGGGTCAGATTGTAGACCTGAGAAAATGGTACTTTGCTCATGCATGACATAAAAATACTGCCACTCACCTTGTGTAGATAACACAGCCTAGGAAACGTGCACCAGACTTAGTAGTGTTTACCAACAACTTAGAAACTGGGATTGTATTTGCTGGGCTGTGTGCATGTGCTCATATGTGGAAATTCCTATAGAATCAATCTCAAATGTTTCTGGGACCCAGACTGAAGGAAGAAACCCCCAGGTTCTGCAGAAATCTGCAGATTCTTCCATCTTGGACTCTTTTCTGTCATGAAGAGGCTTAAAATATATTTCATTTCCTTAGATTTTAAAACAAGTTTTAACTTTGCTGCACCAGTGATAAACATAGGTGTCATCTATAATGCTAGGATTTCTATGCACCTTCAGAAAAATGTGGATGTGCCTCATCCTGAAGGTTAACCCTGGGTAATGCTTCTCCATAAGTTCAAGGAGCAGGCTAGAATCAGAACCAGATTTAGAAACTCTTAGCTTAAGAAAGCATTTAATATCCATTTAAAATAACCTTTTTCTTTTCCTCAGCTAAATCTGCTTACTGCCAGAGGAGAGCAAACAGGTTCCCTCCGAGACTTGAAGCATAGCCTAAAGCAGTCTGCCATAAGGATGGAATTCCTTTGAAATCTAGTTTTATCTTATAAATCCATATGAATTTATATTCTACTCCAAAACACAGCTATGTGTTTGTTTTAATACAAAAATAGCATGTTAAACTATTTACCATCAAGGAAAACTGGGACTCCTT
>JAJEJO010004457.1:0-35670 GCA_020662805.1 Glaucomys volans
GCTCTATGTGTTGAAATTCTTTGGGGCCTGGGTCAAAGGTGGGTTTTTAAAAGAGCAACTTGCATTTGCTTCTGGTAGTTGCCTGGGGACACTCCAGTATCACTTGCTTTTTTAAAAAAAAATATTTTGTTTAATTGTAGATGGACATGATACTTTTATTTATTTATTTTTGTGTGGTGCTGAGAATTGAACCCAGTGCCTCACACATGCTAGGCAAGTGCTCTACCACTGAGCCACAACCCCAGTCCCCAGTATCAATTTCAGTTAAGTTTTCTGATTGAGATTATTCTGATCATATAGGTAGAGTGCATCTGGACTGCAAATCCAGATGTGAATTTTTAAGGGAAAGTTCATTTTTTTTATCTTCACACCACACTAAGTTCATGAGAAGCCAGTTTTCTTAGTGTCCTTGTCTGATCAGTAGATCTGTTCTCATTCTTGCTTTTGTGAAGCTGTCACTGTGCAATACACAGCCTTAGGTAGACACCTTCTCTTGTACTACTATTAGAAAGACATTAGACTCTGTCCTCTGTGCTGTGCACTCCATGCAGCCATCTGGACACAAAGTCAGGGTCCCTGGGGTTTAATGAAACCCTCAGGGCAAAAGTCAGCTTGCTTGCTTCCTTGGATTGCTTACCTTCACCTCTTTTGCCACCTCCATGGAATTCCAGTTTTTGGAGCCTATATGGAATTCCAGTTCAGCAATACATTTTTAAAGATTATAGTATTTTTAATCAGAAATTTAGATGCTTCAGTTGGAAAGATCAAACAGGATTTCTGTTCTGTTATACTGCTAGAAATAGAAATTGTACACTTTTCACCCCTAGTCTTTGGTGGATGAGTGGCTGGAGAGCTACAAGCAAGATGAAGAGGCAGGATTCCTAGAGCTCATTAACTTTTTCATCCGATCTTGTGGATGTAAAGGTGAGGAAACTCCTACCCCTTTCTGATCCCATCCTTCTGCTCCTATGTTAGGAAACTCTTCATCTAGACAAGTAGTATTAGACATTTCCTAAATAAAGGAAGAACAAAAGCATATGGAGAATTTCACTTATTTAACTATATCATTGATGAGTAAATAAGGAAAATGATCCAGTAAGAAACTATGTTGGTTTTAAGGTAAAGATAATCATTATTTTTGGGAAAAATAATCATCTTTATGTGATGATAATGATATTCACAAATTGCAAAGTGGACTATCAAATGCCTTCTAGTCTTTGTAAATAAGATAACCTCTTATTTTCTTTTTTCTCTGCCAGTTCACGTGTATTTTTTTTCCTGAAGCTGTGGAGACCCCAAATCTCCACATGCCAGAGCTTAGTTATGTCAGGGCATATGGTATGGATCAGATTGTATTATAAGAGTCCAGCATCTGGCCTGATTTGTTTCTTTGTTTTTTATTCATTTGGAGTCTTTTTTTAAACCATAATTTTCTACTACTTGAGTCCTTTGGGATTTCTAGAAAGGTTTACCTCATAATAGATACGTGATTGAATGATATAAATTTTAACTTTTGTGATTCCTTACCTAAGCATTTTTCTGTATGTTCCCTAGCTCATCTTCAGATGTTATCTGTAAATGATCACAGTGTCCTATTATTTTCCTCTTAAGTACCTCATCTTTTCCATTCTTCAGGCACTGTGACCCCTGAGATGTTCAAGAAGATGTCCAACTCAGAGATCATCCGGCACCTAACAGAGCAGTTTAACGAGGTAGAGGAAGATAACCAGGATCCTCGTTCCCCTCTGATTTCAAAACACAAAGTCCATTACCCCTTCTTTCTGATTCTGAGAAGTAGGGTAGCTTTTAGAAGGAAAGCTCAACCTTTTGAGGCTAAAAGAGACCCATATATATTTTCTGATAAGCCTCTGGAGCTGGGAAGGATATCAGGAAATGAAGCATGTTGGAGACTGCATTGTTATGCTGTTGGGTTTTACATCTGAGTTCCCATGACTTCATGGGAACCAACCTAAAAATAAATAAATAAACAATTTTCCATCCTTTTCATAACCCTTCTCTAGGACTCAGGGGACTATCCCCTGACAGCTCAAGGTCCATCCTGGAAGAAGTTCCAGGGCAGTTTCTGTGAATTTGTGAGAACATTGGTCTATCAGTGCCAGTACAGCCTCCTTTATGATGGCTTTCCTATGGACAACCTCATCTCCCTGCTCACTGGCCTTTCAGACTCCCAAGTCCGTGCCTTTCGCCACACTAGCACCCTGGCTGGTGAGCACTTTTTACTCTTGTGTATTCTTCTGGGGTTTGGGAGGACTGTTCTTCTCTTCTCTGGTTCTGGATCTTCTTACCCACCTGCATTTTAGCTTTTTGTGTTTTATGTTTTGTAGTACTGGGTTTGAACCTAGGGGTACTCTAACACTGAGCTGTATCCCCAGCCCTTTTTATTTTTTTATTTTTTAATTTTTTTAAATTATTTTAGTTGTTGATGGATCTTTTATTTTATTTATTTATTTGTATGTGGTGCTGAGGATTGAACCCAGTGCCTCACACAGGCCAGGCAAGTGCTCTACCACTGAGCCACAACCCCAGTCCTTGTTTTTTATTTTGAGACAGGGTCTCACTGAGTTTCAGAGGTTCATCTCAAATGCTGTACTCCTGCTGTATCCTCCCAAGTTGCTGGGATTGCAGGAGTGTGCCTCTGCCCCCTGCTTACATCTTAGCTCTATTTCAGTGCATCACAGCTTTTATCCCAAGCCTCCATCCATGGATATGTGAAAAGGGACAGGTCATAGTTAACAGTTTCCATCCTTAATACCTTTCTCAAAAGCTCACCCTCCAGGAATATGCTGAGGGTTGAAGTCCAAAAGAGGCAGGGAAAGTCCACTCCAGGGCAGGGTAGTCTTAGAACTTTGGGGTAATTCTGCTTCTAATTTTCTCTGAACTTTTTTCCTTCTCTCTTAAATTCATGCTCCCTCCTATGACTTAGGTGATAATTTGTGTTTTGTTTTTCCTGATTCAAAGCCATGAAGCTCATGACCTCCCTGGTAAGAGTTGCCCTCCAACTGAGTCTGCACAAAGAGAACAACCAGCGTCAGTATGAGGCTGAACGAAACAAGGGACCAGGGCAGAGAGCACCTGAGCGGCTGGAGAGCCTGCTGGAGAAACGCAAAGAGGTGAGGAGTGCTCCCTGCCTCTTCCCTCCCTCTTTTCCAGCTTCCATCTACTACTGCTGCAGACCAGTTTATCAGACCATGGCACTTCTCTCTGGAAGCACAGGCCCTGAGCAGCCTTTCAGATAGGGAATAACAGAGCCTGGCTACAGCTATACTAGACTCATCCTGTCAGAGATCATTGTGTGCTCTTCTTGTTTATATGAGCTCAAAAATCATAACTAGTGAATTTAGAGTTGTCTATGTATTTCCATTTTTGTTCAGTTTCCATTTATCTTCATCATCAGAAGTGTTCAAGTGTTTAACTCTATCTACACGTTATGCAAGGAGTTAAGTTTTGACTATTACGTTAAGTGTGAGGTCGCCACAGTAGTACCAAGAGCCAGCCAAGGACAAGGGAAGTGCAGTGTTCAAGGAATGGAAATATAGCATTCCTTCTGGTCACCACCAGGTGTGAATTCTCTTCCAGTTAGGTACTAGTTCCATGGCCTTAATGTAACCTCTCAGGCTTCAGTTCTTTTTTTTAAAAAAAAGGGTGTAATTCTACCTTTTATGACTTTAAGTAAGATGATGAGTAGATTGCCTGGTTTGGCACATAGTAGATATTTGCTTCGTTTCCCTTTAAACTTAAAGCAGACCACTGGAGAATACAAGCCCTCACAATATCTTTTCCACCCATTAAACTTCAAACATCCCTTCTGTCTGTGATGAGGTGAATATTGACTGTTTCCTCTCTACTCTCCATTAATATCTGAAATACCCCCACACTGAGGTTAGCAGGACACATCTTGTCTAACTCTACCAACTGACTTTCTCTAGCCCTTATAAAAGATGACTTCTGTGAAACTTCCTATTTCCTCATTCTCTTTTGCTGTTTTTCACTGTCAGGATGATCTCAAAGGCTTATGTATATTAATAGGTCTGTCCAGAATCGTAAATTATGTACAGTGTTTCACTCTTACCTTCAGTTTTGCTTTCAGTTACCCACAGTCAGCCAAAGTCTAAAAAATATGTAGTACAATTAGATATTTTGAGAGAAGCCACATTCACATATTGTTACAGTTGTTCTATTTTATTAATTATTTTTAATTCTTTACTGTGCCTAATTTACAAATTACACTTCATCATAGCCATGTATGTAGGAAAAAAGTCAGGTTAAGCATCTTTAATCCAGAAACCTGAATTCTGTAGTACTTCAGATTCCAAAACTTTTGCCAATATGATATTCAGAAAATTCTGAATTCAAAAAATTTTCAGATTTTGGATTTTTGAATCATGTTTGCTCTATCAGTAAAGTTTATGCATATATTCCAAAATCTAGAGAACTCTCAAATTGGAAACATTTTTGGTCCCAAGCACTCCAGACAAGGGATATTCAATCTGTGTATATAGGGTTTGGTACTCTCTGCAGTTTCAGGCATCCACTGGGCCTCTTGGAACATATCCCTTGTGGGTAGACTACTGTACTCTACTGCAAATCTTTTTTGTTTTGTTTTGTTTTTGGGTTCTTGCTTCATCAATTATTATTCATCCTTTTTGTCTTTAATCTTTCCCCTCATATTGTTTTTTTTTTTCATTTTTAAATGTATACGAACTCTTGAATCTGCCCCTTGAAGAACTCTGCTTCTCTGTGATTTATTCTGTTTCTGTCCTCCGTTTTTAGGGTAGTATTGCCTTACTTTCTTTTTTTTTTTTTGAACCAGAGATTGAACTCAGGGACACTTGGCCACCGAGCCACATCCCCAGTCCTATTTTGTATTTTATTTAGAGACAGGGTCTCACTGAGTTGCTTAGGGCCTCGCTAAGTTGCTGAGGCTGGCTTTGAACTCGTGATCCTCCTGCCTCAGCCTCCCAAGTCGCTTGGATTACAGGTATGCGCCGGCTTCCTTATTTTCTTAATGTCCACTTAACTGAATCCTTTTTGCTACTTAGCTTCTATCCCCATTTCTTCAAACATTTTCTCTCCAAACCTGTTACTTCCTGAATTGTATCACCAGTTCCTTTCCTCTCATCTAGACCTCTATAGAATCTGGTACTCATCTACCTTCTTTCATTCAAGGACTTCCTTCCTTTTCCTTCAAATGTTAAATTTTTCAGACATTCAGAAAAATAAGAGACACTGGTATACTGAATACCATACATGCATTATCTGGTGTAACCACTAATATTTCACAATATTCATCTGATTTTTTGCTGTTTTGCTGTAAATTATAGATACATTGATCTGTCAACCCTAAATACTTAAGTATGTCCTCTAAAAAGTAATGTGTTCTTATATAATCCTAATATCATTTTCATATCTAAAAGTTAATGATTCCCTAATATTTTTAATTCCAATTCATACTTTTAAATATATATATATATGTATACACATATATACATATTTAGTTGTAGGTGGAAATAATACCTTAATAATTATTTTTATGTGGTGCTGAGGATTGAACCCAGGGCCTCATGTGTGCTAGGTGAGCCCTCTACCACTGAGCCACAATCCCAGCCCCTCCAATTCGTACTTAAGTTTCCTCCACTTGTCTCCCAAATGCCTTTCACATCTGGTTAATTCAAGCCAGGATGTAAGTGAGAAATCCTCACTCCTTTTGGTGATTTGTATTTCTTCTTTTTTAAAAAAATATTTTTTAGATGTTGATAGACCTTTGTTTTATTCATTTATTTATATGTGGTGCTGAGAATTTAACCCAGTACATCACACATACTAGGCAAGTGCTCTACCACTGAGCTACAACCCCAGTCCCAGACTTGTGATTCTTAGAAAGACTTTTTTTAATCTTACGTAAAACATCAACCTCCTTCCATTTTCCCCAATGTGTTGATTTATTGAAGAGGTGGGATCAGTTGTTTTAAAGTTCCCTTTTTATAATTCTGCTTTCTTGATATCTATCATCTAACCCTAATCCAATTGACATTGGGGTGAGAGACTGTCATGGCCTTGCAGGATGTTTAGCAGCATCTCTATCCTTTATCTCACCCCAATTGTGACAAGTGAAATAATCTTCAAATGTTCCTAAATATCCTTTTGGGGAACAAAATTGCCCAGTTGAGAACCATTGATCTAATCTGGTTTTTGCTAGTTCTATATCTTCTATCAAACCACATCTAGTAAAGATGGATTTTCTGGGCTGGGAATATAGCTCTGTTGGTAGAGTGCTTGCCTCACAAGCATAAGGACCTGGGTTCAATCCCCAGCACCACAAAAACAAAACAAAACAAAAGATGGATTTTCTCAATTCTTGTTAGTTCAGAAATATTCGTAATAGGCTGGGGTGTGTCTCAGTAGTAGAGTGCTTGCCTAGCATGTGTAAGGCACTGGGTTCAATTCTCAGCACCAAACATAAATAAATGAATGAAATAAAGGTCTATCAACATCTAAAAAATATTTGTAAATAATTCATAACTACCAGTTTGGGCTTCTGAATAGCAAAAATAGCCACATTCCGATGAGATAGTGTTTTATCAGACACAAAGAAACCTCTGATTTCTAGAGGAAGCTGTCGATTGTACTGTTTCCTGTAGAATTAGAAGATGTAAAAGGAAACTTAGGATATCAGGGGTTCACACTGTGTCCTGTGATAAATAGGAAGTAGGTAGAAGTTATACTTTTTTATATCTTTGTGACCTTAGAATTTTGGGGTACAAGAGAGATTGATCTGTTCTTCCCTATCCTCCAGCTCCGAGAACATCAAGAAGAGATTGAGGGGATGATGAATGCCATCTTCAGGGGTGTCTTTGTTCATCGGTACAGGTGAGTTGATGGGCTCCTCTCACTGAAGCAACTGCTTCTTGGTTGTGGAGTCTGTAAAAGTGACAAGCCTCTCTATTCCCAAATTATTTGGTTAATCCCAGAAATAAGGCAGTTGGAGTAGAAACACTTAACAATGCATGTTTTAAATTAGTAAGTTTCAGTTTACCCCACGTACAAAGGATCTTATAAGCTCTTCTGGGAGAGAAAGTAAAAGGATAAGGCATTACTGAGTATTCTGCTCTAACTTTACCCAAGGCCTGGCTCTGCCCCTGCCTGTTATCTTTTTGGGGTTGGAGATTTGAGGACAAGAGCAGAGAACCAGAGGCAACTTTTCTGAGGCATGTGTGTGATTCAGCAAGCCTTTTCCTAGCTCACTCTTTTGTTTGTGTTGAGGGCAGAGGAATTTTCTACTGTTAAAGAACTGGCAGAATTAAGTTAAAAAAATATTTATAGTACCCAAAAGTTTCTCACTTTATCTAGATTTCACCTTCTGCTTTTCCAGAACCTTTCACCTGATTTAATTTTTTCTTGAAGTAGAATGAAAATATACACAGGTTTGGGGCTGGGTCTGCAGGTTAGTGGTAGAGCACTTGTCTAGCATGTGTGAGGCATTGGGTTCCATCCTCAGCACCACAAAGGTATTGTGCCCATCTGCAACTAAAAAAATTGTTTAAGTATACACAGGTTAACCAACAATTAAACATAATTTCAAAATCAGTTTTAAAAGCGGATGTGGAGAATAAGATGGTACAAGGCTGGCTATCTCATAGGTTAGTTACAGAAAGAAATTTACCTCCATATATATTTTGTGTACATTGGGAAGGAAATGAAAGACATGGTACCTGGCATTCATCAAGAAAACAAATTCTTTAGTCACACTGTATGCATGTATGGAAATATTCTACAGAATTCCATTAATATGTCTGATTAATATGTGTTAATGAAAATAAAGCAGTAAAATAATTTTTTGTGAGAGAGGGTTTTCTGATAGGTTTTTTGAGGGTTTTCTGTAAAATGAGTTTGTAGAGAAGACTACAGAAGTCAGCTTATCTCTCCATCTAGGGACATCCTTCCTGAGATCCGGGCTATCTGCATGGAGGAGATTGGGTGTTGGATGCAAAGCTACAGCACCTCTTTCCTCACTGACAGCTATTTAAAATACATTGGCTGGACCCTGCATGATAAGGTGAGGGTCAAGTCAGTCTCCTTTTCCATTCCCCTTGTCATCTTCCCTGCCCCAGGATGCTTCAACTTTTCTTGATCTGCCACTTGGACATTTCACCTAGTGAGCAATGAAACTCCCTGGTACTAGAGAGGGTAGGATAAGGTAGAAGAGAAAAAGACGTGTCCAGGAAACACAGTGCCTTCAAACCTGACATGTAACAAGGAGAGAGACTAAGAAAAAGCAAGAAAGTTTGATTTATAACTCAAATGTGAGGGTGGTAGCTGTAGGATCCTTTTCATCACAGTTGCTCAGTTCTGTGATCCTTCTGTGTTTTGAGTAAGAAGATAGCTATTCATTTTCTGTTACATCTCAGAATCCTCAGTGTCCTTACCCAGGTCCAGAATGAGGAATCTGCAAGTCTTCATGTGGTGGTTCAGTAGGGGTGAGTGGTCAGTCATGTTTCCCTTCTTTGGTTTGTTCTCCTCGACAGCACCGGGAAGTCCGTCTGAAGTGCCTGAAGGCTTTGAAAGGGCTGTACAGCAACCAAGAGCTGACATCACGCCTGGAGCTCTTCACTAGCCGCTTCAAGGTGAGATGGAAGCAGTGCTTCTGTACTGGACTCTGCAGTGTTTCCTGCTCTCCCGCCTCATGTCTTTCTTCCTATTGCTCTGATAGTTTGTTAGCTATTCCCACATTTGCTTCAGCACCCTTTCTTTAGGACTCTCTCAAATTCTAGGAGATGTGATGTTTGGATTGGGTGCAGTGAAATACTGAGTGACGTTCTTTTTCTGACAGGACCGGATGGTTTCCATGGTCATGGACAGAGAGTATGATGTGGCAGTGGAGGCCGTCAGGTTGCTAACCCTTATCCTGAAGTGAGTCCTGCAAATGTGTGAGGCAGCATGTCAGACACCTTTGTAGCATCAGGCAGGTACCTCTTTCCTCACTGACAGCTATTTAAAATACATTGGCTGGACCCTGCATGATAAGGTGAGGGTCAAGTCAGTCTCCTTTTCCGTTCCCCTTGTCATCTTCCCTGCCCCTAGAGTTCTTGCCCCTGCTGTCATAAATTAACTGTTTTCTTATGTGCAGGCTGAAAAACAAGTCATTCCTGAGTTGGGATACCTCGAGGGAAAACTTGCCTGTCTTCTCTAATTCTCCATATTCCTTTGTCTTCCACTTTTCTTTTAAAAGTTCTTTGAGCTGGGCATGGTGGTGCACGTCTGTAATCCCAGTGATTTGGGAGACTGAGACAGGAGGATTACAAGTCGAAAGCCAGCCTCAGCAACTTAGTGAGGCCCTAAGCAACTTAGACCCTGTCTCAAAATAAAAAAACGAGAAGGGCTGGGGGTGTGACTCAACAGTATAGCACCTCTGGGTTCAATCCCTGGTACAAAAAAAGAAAGACGAAGTTCTCTGAGAGTCATATCCTCACTGTTGTTGCTATGTTTGGCCAGTTGTGCTCGAGGACAACATCCACACTCACATGTGCTTTTCTCTTGGCAGGAACATGGAAGGAGTGCTGACCAGTGCAGACTGTGAGAGCATCTACCCTGTCGTGTATGCCTCCAATCGCTCCCTGGCCTCTGCCGCAGGGGAATTTCTGTACTGGAAGTGAGTGGGATTCCTCATGCCTTTCTTTCTCACCATCCTCTGTCATTGTTTCTCATCTGCTACCTCAGGACTCTCCATGCATACACAGGTCTCTCTCCATATCCCCTTTCCTCTCAACCCCTTGGGTTTTCCTTAGCTCTGCCCCTCTTTTCCCTGTGCCCTCTCCTTGGGCTGTTTCTCCTGGTGATTGCCATGTGCCTCACCTCCTCCTGTGCTGTGCCTTTCCTTGTGCCCGCCCCTCCAGGCTCTTCTATCCTGAGTGTGAGACAAAAGCAGGGGTTGGAAGAGAGCGACGCCGAAGTCCACGTGCTCAGAGAACTTTCTTCCACCTTTTGCTGTCCTTTTTTGTGGAGAGTGAGGTGACATGTGAAGGGGGTGTCAGGGACACCCTGACCTGAGTAGAGGACAGGGGTGGCCACTGTGGGAAGGAGGGTGATATTTATCAACAACCACTTCCTGGCGCAGTTTTTCATCTCATCGATAACTCACCCTTGCCTTCTTCACAGCTCCATGACCATGCTGCTTACTTGGTAGACAGCCTGTGGGACTGTGCAGGGCCTCAGCTAAAGGACTGGGAGAGTATGACAAGCCTGCTGCTGCAGAAGGACCAGAGTATGTGCCACCTGGTGGCTGGAGATAGGGACCCTAACCCTCAAAGTGAAACTGGGAGAGATTTCTTGCCTGCCTTTACAAAGCAGCAGAGTGCACAGGGCGGGAGTGGAATTTTAGATGGTGAGTGTCTAATCTGTCATTCTTTTTGATCCTCCTGCCAACCCAGACCTGGGCGATGTGCAGGAGAACACGCTGATAGAAATCCTTGTGTCCAGTGCCCGGCAAGCTGCAGAGGGTCACCCGCCTGTGGGACGGGTCACTGGGAGGAAGGTATGGCATGAGTACAGGCTGGGTGGTCAGCAGTATTGAAGTCAGATCTGTATTATCTCTCCTTAATCTTAGGTCCTGGTTTGGGGCACTCCATTTGCCACCAAATGATTTTTTTCCTCCAGCAAAAAGAAATCTGAAGGGAGCTGCTGAATTCTTTTTTCCTTCGTGGGCAGAAAAGATCAAGAGGAGGAGGAATGCACAGACATACTCACTGCACCTCATGTTTCTTACCTCCCACCCCAAAATGACTCTCATTCCAGGGCCTTACCGCTAAAGAGCGCAAACTTCAAGCTGATGACAAGGTGAAACTGACTGAGCACCTCATCCCCCTGCTGCCCCAGCTCCTGGCCAAGGTAGAGCCCCATTCAGCACCAGGCATGAGCTGGTGAAAGGGAACAGCTTGGAGGAGGGATGGGAGGAAGTTAGCAGCCCATGAGCTAATGAGTCGGCACCCTCGATCACCACAGTTCTCAGCTGATGCGGAGAAGGTTGCTCCCCTGCTCCAGCTTCTCAACTACTTTGACCTCAGCATCTACTGCACTCGGCGCTTGGAGAAGGTGAGGAGGTGGAAAGATCTGTTTTCACATCTCACTGCTCTCCTGCTAGGTGGGTTCTACTGTCAACATCTTTACAGGAACTTGGGTTCCAGAAAAATCCAACAAGCCCTTCCTTTCTTAGGCATTTTCCTTGAAATTTACTTCTTTCAGCCTTTTCTCACCATCCTATCCATTCCCCTCCCAACTGTCTTCTCCCACCTTTCTCCCTCTCAGCATCTGGAGCTGCTTTTGCAGCAACTCCAGGAGGTGGTGGTGAAGCACGCAGAGCCAGCGGTGCTCCAGGCTGGAGCGCATGCCCTGTATCTGCTCTGTAAGCCTGAGTTCACTTTCTTCAGCCGGGTGGACTTTGCCCGAAGCCAACTAGTGGATCTGCTCACTGACCGCTTCCAGCAAGAGCTCGATGAGCTGCTGCAGGTAGGAGTTGGGGTTGAATGGCGGGACACCCCAAATGAGGGGGAGAAGGCCCCAAACTGGGAGCATGAATGGAGGAGTTCTTGGGAGAACCCTGCTGTGGCCCTTCTCTTCCTCAGTCGTCGTTCCTGGATGAGGATGAGGTATACAGTCTAGCAGCCACCCTGAAGCGCCTTGCTGCCTTCTACAAGTGAGCAACTCCCCTCCTTCTGGTGTCTGTGGAATTGATTCCCTTCATTCTGCCCCAGCATGTTTCCCTCTCTCCCCACAAAGTGCTCATGACCTGACTCGCTGGGAGCTCTATGAGCCATGCTATGGACTCCTTCGGAAGGCTGTGGACACTGGAGAGGTTCCTCACCAGGCAGGTAGACGGGCTGGAGATGTGGAAGCAGGAGAGGCTTTCTAAAGGACCTGTTATGGGGTGCCATCTCTCCCAGGCAGGCCCAGTCACAGGGTAAAAAGTGGGCATGCAGAGGACGATCAGGTGGGGCCACTCTCTCCATTCCTTTCTTGAAAGGTGGACCAGGCTTCAGTGCCTGAAAACAGCCATCCTCTCTAGTTTCCTGGAAGTCAAGAATGTTGAGGAATTCTAGGAGACGCTGAGTGAATTAGGGTCACATGACATGTCTACCTAGAATAGGTACCTCTGAAGACTGTTTGAAATACCAGTTCTTCTCCACCAGAAAAGAAATTTGGTTTCCTTTCCTCTCCTCCACAGTGGGTGTGAGCCCATCAGCCTGTCCATCTCTCCCTCCTCAGCTGCCTCGCCCTCACTATCATCCTTTGTTCTCCTACAAAACCTCATTTTTCTGACATTTCATGGTTACAGGTGGTCCTGCCAGCCTTGACTCTTGTCTATTTTTCCATTCTCTGGACACTGACCCACATTTCAGGACCAGATGCTTCCCAGGTGAGTATTTGTCCGAGGGGGGTCTGGGACGGAGGAGCTGTGTCTTTGCTCCTTGTAAGCCGCTGTCTCTGTAGAAGCAGGTGCTGGGTCTCAGGAGCAGGATGGTGGCCTTCTGTGAACTCTGCCAGAGCTGCCTCTCAGATGTGGATCCGGAGATCCAGGAGCAGGTGAGCATTTACTCCAGAGGGTGGGGGAGGCAGGCATTGGTCTGGGTGTGAGGAGGCCCCATTCCACTGGGACACTAGCTGGGTAATTCCAGTCTTGATAACAATTGTTTTTTAATCATCCTTTTTTCCCCCTACAGGCTTTTGTCTTATTAAGTGATATGCTTCTCATCTTCAGCCCTCAGATGATTTTAGGGGGGCGGGATTTCCTGAGGCCCCTCGTCTTTTTTCCAGAAGCTTCCCTCCAGTCTGAGCTAGCAAGCTTCCTCATGGACCATGTCTTCCTCCAGCCTGGAGACCTGGGCAGTGGTACAGGGACAGGGACTGTGTTTGGGGGTCAGGTGGGTTTGGGGCTCGGCCTGGCTCGGTAGTTAAGGGTAGGAGATCTAAGCATGTGATTGCATTCTGCCTTCGATGGGCAGGACATTCCCAGGACGATCATATGCAGATAGAGCAGCTGCACCAGCGGCGCCGACTCCTGGCTGGGTTCTGCAAGCTGTTGCTCTATGGGGTTCTAGAATTGGATGCAGCCTCAGATGTTTTCAAACACTACAACAAGGTATAGTGAGACCCCACAGCCACAAAGAAGAGGGGACCTTGTTCAGCAAAGCCATGACTTCAGACACTGTGGCATCTCAGAAATGAAGGGATGGATCTGATGGGATCAGGCTTAAAAGGGGAAGTACAAGGAAATGGTGGTAGGAGTTTAGAATAAAGGAACAAGGAAAAGTGACTTAGTAATAAATAATTATGGAGAAAAAGCTGTAAAGACATTCAGTGGAGGGGAAATAGCTTGTTCTTCCTGTCCAGAAATCTAGTTTTTTCTCCAACCCAGTTCATTGAATGTAATAGTATCAAAAGGAGAAAAAGAATAGAGGAGGGTCGAGTCTTCCCCACATACCTAGATGTGCCTCTCTGTCTCAGCCCACCATTGCATTGATTTCTGTTTACTGAGCACTGTGTGCCTGCCATTCCAAGCATTGAGGACACAGCAGTGAACAAAAAGAAGTTCCTGTTCCCCAGAGCTTCCTGTCTAGTGGGAAGACATGTGTAGGCCTCAGTGCTGAGTGAGAATGGGCATTTGGCAGACTTACTCCTCCTCTTCTCCAAGAATTTGGCTCCAACAGTTTATCCCTAATGTTTTGTTTTAGTTTTTGTTTTTACCTAAACTGATTTCTTTGGGGCTGAGTACCTGTTGGTTAGAGACGAGGTCTAGGCTGAGTGTTTTATGCTTAAATTCCTGTTTCTCCTGGGAAGGAGGCAAGATTAGGGATGTGAAGGTAGAAACCAAAGATCTTTTCCCGTGGTCAACCATTCTGTTTTCCATTTTTTCTCACACAGTTCTACAGTGACTATGGTGATATCATCAAGGAAACATTAACTAGAGCAAGGCAGATTGACCGAAGTCATTGTTCCCGAATCCTACTGCTGAGCCTGAAGCAGGTGTTCTCTCTGTCCAGGGGGCCTCACACCTCTGGCAGGCCTCCCTGTGGTCCCCACCTCTTTGTTCACCCTCAGCCTCAGAGAAAGCAAGAAAAGGACCTTTCTTACTTTGACTCTTACTTTACACAACAACCTCCTTCACACCTAGTTGATCCTTAGAAAATGTGTTTTTAACTGACCTGGAACTTTCCACCTCAACCCCAGAGAAATCAACTATCAGGACCGAGAGCACCAAAGATGAAGTGATAGGGATTCCCTAATTATTTTTTCAGTCTCTTCTCTTCAGTTACTGTAGGTGTCTTTGTTTATTGTTAAGGTGAAGGTGCTGTCTGCTGCAGAGGGTCGGGGATCAGGGCAGTGTCCTAGGAGGAAGAAGAGTAAAAGTAGTAGATGGCATTGGAAGCCCCGTGGAATTTCTGAGAAGGGAATGTTGTGCTTTCCTAATGCTGCCCTGTTCCTCTCTCTCCCAAACACCATGTCTCTTGGACACAGCTGTACACAGAACTGCTGCAAGAGCAGGGGCCCCAGGGCCTGAGTGAGCTGCCAGCCTTCATTGAGATGAGGGACCTGGCCCGGAGATTTGCCTTGAGCTTCGGACCCCAGCAGCTGCAGAACCGAGACCTTGTGGTCACGCTGCACAAGTGAGGAAGTGCTGGGTTAGAGGCCGGGTACAGGGGGCTGGGGATGTGGCCGTGGAAAAGGAGCAGTCAGATTGCTGGTGGGGATGAGAAGGGCGCACTTGGTCGGGCTATCTCAGCCTGGGAGGGAAGTGGGAAGGGCCTGTCTCGCTGAAATAGTTCTGCCCAACCAAGGGAAGGCATCAAGTTCTCCTTGTCTGAACTTCCTCCACCTGGTTCCTCTGGTGAGCCCCCCAATCTGGCATTCCTGGAGCTCCTTTCAGAGTTCTCCCCCCGCCTCTTCCATCAGGACAAGCAGCTGCTGTAAGTTGGAGGGTGGCTGGGTAGAGATGTGGATTCCAGAAAGGCCTGGGGAAGGGCTGGGACCCACCTCAGCCTTTGCACCCTACCCCTTCCTCAGACTGTCCTACCTGGAAAAGTGTCTGCAGCGTGTGTCCCAGGCACCTGGCCATCTGTGGGGTCCAGTCACCACCTACTGCCATTCCCTCAGCCCTGTAGAGAACACAGCAGAGGCCAGCCCTCAGGGTCATCCCCGCTCCAAGAAAAGGCGCATTGAAGGTAGAGTGCTGCGGCCGGGCATCATGTGCTCAGCGCTGCGACTCCAGTTGCTGCTGCGTGGATAAGCAGGAGGCGGCTTTGGTCTCCTTCAGATCTTTATTTTGTCAAGCACCTGGTCACAGTTTGACCTGCTAGTAGTGTGTTTTCTAGCATGCATTTTAAAATATGACATTTTTAAATGTTACAGCTTCATCGAAATATAATTCACATACCATAATATTCACCCTTTTAAATTGTACACATCAATGGTTTTTTAGTACAAGTTGTGCAGCCATTACCACTATTTAATTTTAGAATATTTTCATCATTCTAGAAGAAACTGTGACCTGTTAGCAATCACTCACTCTTCTCCTCATCCTCCCAGTCTTAGGCAATATCACTGATCTATTTCCTGTCTCTGAATTTGCCTGTTCCAGGCACCTTATTTTAATGGAATCATGCAGTATATGACCTTAGGTGTCTGCCTTCTTTCACTTAGCATGTTTTCAGGGTTCATCTGTGCTTTTTAATGTATCAGTACCTTGTTTTTTATGACAGAACAAGAGTTCATTGTATGGACCTCACTTCATCCATTCATCTGTTGATTGATGTCTAAGTTTCCATTTTTTGACTGTTATGCATGATGTTGTTAAACATTCGTGTACAGGTTTTTGGGTGGACATATCTTTTTAGTTCTCCTGAGCTATACCTGGGAGTGGAAATGCTAGGTCATATGGTAACTTGCATTTAATTTTTTTTTTTTTTTTTTTTTTTTTTGCGGTGCTGAGGACTGAACCCCGGGCCTTGTGCTTGCAAGGCAAGCACTCTACCTACTGAGCTACATCCCCAGCCTTTCATTTAATTTTTTGATCAACTGTTTTCCAAAGTACCTACACTGTTTTATAGTCCCACCAGCATATTATTTGGGGGCTACAGTTTCTTCACTTCTGATACTTGTCTTTTTTTTATTTTATCCATCTCCTAATGACTGTGAAGTGGTACCTCATAGTTTAAATTGGCATTTCTCTGATGACTGCTGATATTGAACTTCTTTTTATGCACTTATTAACAATTGATCTTCTTTGGAGAAATGTCTGCTCAGATCCTATAGGGTTTTTGTTTGTTTTTCGAGGTGCTAGGGAGCAAACCCAGGATCTTATGCACACAAGCAGGCCCTCTATCAATGAGCCACATCTCCAGCCCCTTTTGCTCATTTTTAAAGTGAGTTGTTTGTTTTGTTATTGTTGAGTTGTGAGAGTTTTTATATGCAGATATGAGATCTTTATCAGTATATGATATAAAATAATGTTCTTGAATTCCATGGGTAAACATTTTCTTCACACTGTTGATAGTGTCCTTGGAAATATGAAAGTTCTTAATTTTGATGAAATTTAATTTACCTTACACACAAAATAGGTTTGTGTGTGTGTGTGGTACTGGGGATTGAACCCAGGGCCTTGTGCTTGACAGGCAAGCACTGTACAAACTGAGCTATATCCCCACCCCCCTATTTTTTCTTTTGTTGCTTGAGCTTTTGGTATCATATCTTAAGGAATCGTTGCCTAATTAGAATATATTCCTCTGGTTTTTTTCTTCCTAAAGTTCTGTATTTTTAGCTCTTGGATTTAAGTCTGTGCTCCATTTTTAAAAATATTTTTTAGTTGTCAGTTGACCTTTTTATTTATTTACATGCAGTGCTGAGAATCAAACCCAGTGCCTTATGCATACCAGGCAGGCGCTCCACCACTAAGCCACAATCCCAGCCCCTGTGTTCCATTTTGAGTTAATTTTTGCATATGGTGTGAGTTAGAGTGTGATTTCTTTTTAATGTCTTCTGTTTTAGGGGTTTTCTTTGAAGGGGGGTTAGGAGTTTCTTGCAATGGGATCTTGCTGTGTTACTCAGCCTGCCACTTGGCCTCCCAAGTGGCCAGGACTGTAGGTGTGCCCCACTTTTAATGTTTTCTGAATACCACCTACAATTATATCTTACCCCACTAGGATACTCTGCTTTTATCAATTAAATAATTAATGTTAAGGATCTACTACACACAAGACACAATTGAGTAGAGGCCATGAAAAAAGTTTACCATCTAATCAGAAAGAAGAAATACATTTAGAAAAAATCCGAATTATGAATACTCACCAATAAATAAGTGCCCGAAGGTTTGCACAAATGAATGCTGTAGAATGTTTGTTAATCTATGAAGGGTTTAACAAGAAGGTGAAATTTAAGCTTTAAAAGTGACAAAGAGATAAGACAGAGGAAGAATGATCATCAAGGGCTGGCGGAACAGCACACACACACACACACACACAGCGTAGAAAGAAGCCTGTTAGCCAAAGCGTAGATGCTTCAAGGGGTATGTGTAAAGCAGAAGGTTCGTAAAGGTGAGGTAAAATTGAAAAGGCTAGTTCTGCTGTTCAGTCGACGGATTCTGAGCACCGTGTGGTGAGAATACAGCAGTAAGGAAGGACAAAATCACCTTCCTTTAGGGTGACAGGTAGTGATAAATGCTGTGGCAAAACAGGGAGGAAGCAGAGGGAATGCCAGGGGGCACAGGAAGGAGGAGACCTCACAGAGCACATGAATGTTGGGCAAAAACCTAGAAGAGGTGTTGAAAAATGAACTTTGGCTCGTTAAATTTGTTACAAGTTGTTTGAGCATTCAGCAGTTTCTGAATGGGGCAACACCAGACAAAAACAGATCAGCGCTCCCCTCAGGGGTACAAAGGTGTTTGCAGAAATAAGACAAAGGAAAATAGGGAACTGGTTAGAGTGGAAGTGGTAAGTCTAGTTAGAGGTTAGTTGGTGGTTTCTTACTGGTTGAGCTTAAGTTTTGATTTCCTAAATCATGCACATTCACTCTGAATTGGGTTCTGATTTGCTTACATGGAAATCCAAGGCACTGGAGCTGTCTCCATCTAATGGCCTCCCACTTATTTTTTTTATTTTAAACAGAGATGAAGAAGGGTTCCTAAGGTACATCAAAATAACAGGGAGCAGCCAGTCCAAAGGCCATGAGTGGGAATGCTCCCGGCATGTTCAGGGAATAGCAGAGAAGACCACCATGGCTAGAATGCAGAGTATGTAGGATTTTTCAACCAAAGAGGTCACAGGAGCCCAGAGGGTATATGGCAGACTCTGGTGTTTGAGTGCATCAGGAAACCACTGGAAAAACACAGGGTCTGTGTGGAGCAGGAACCCTAACTGATGATAGAGGGGCAAGCATAGAAGAAAGGAGGTTGTCGGGAAAGTTGCCCCACACAAGGAGAGTTGCCCAGTCCAGGGGAGTGGTGGAGGTGGCAAGGAGTGATGGGTTCTGGATGCATTACTAAGGAATATCTGATCAAATTCCCTGACAAATTAGATGTTAGATGTAAAATAAAGAGGGGAGTTGGGGACGACTCCAAGGATTGGGAAGGGTGGGATTGATGTTGTGTGAGCAGAACACTGTGAGTGGAGCAGTTTGTGGGGAAACATCAGGGCTTTGGTGCATCCAGGTGCAAATGTGTGATAGATAGCTGGAGATCATAAGCTGGAGTTCAGGGGAAGGTTGACAGCTGGGGTCAGTTGGAAGTCGGCAGAGTCTAAGTGATATTTATGGGCATGAACCTGAAGGGCTAAGGCAACCAGTAAAATGGAGGAGAGGAGAATCGTCTTATACCATAAGCTGGTTGGGGAGCTTAGGCTTCTGCAGGAAGGCCCAAGGTTTCCTCTCTGAGTACAAGTTTATGGATGTGGCTCTGTTTCCTACAGCCCTTCATATGAACCACTAGCAGCTCACTTTGGGTTGCTGGTTTCAGTCTACAGAATTGGCTGTATAGGGGAGAGTAATGGGGGTGGGGGTGAACATTTGCCATGGACAAATATTAATGTCCATTGACAGATGTTTTAAAATAGCATGACCTGGGTTTTCTTAAGCAATGGGAACCTCAGGTAAGAACCTTCAGTGATCTACGGTCTTCACAGGAAAGATCATCCACTCAGCCTTCCCGTCAGAACTACACTGATATTGTAGTCATCTCTCTCCCTCTCTCCCTCCTCTCTTTTTCTGACTTTCAGAAAATCTTGTCTCCCATGTTCCTACTCCTCCCTGTCCCTAATGCATCCACTCTGGCCCCTGCTCCCAAACTCTGTTGCCATTTTAAGCTTTTTCTGACCACAGAAATCTGAAACGAATAGGATCTCAGGTGATCTTCATTGCTTATCTTGGGTCTCTCAATCTTGGTGAACCCAGCCCTCTCCCACATTCATCTTGACATGTTAACTGTTTATCTGTGAAATGAGTATTCATATCTTTCCAGCTTGTGTACTAAGCTGTGTAGTAAGTTGTTCTTATACAACCCTACAAGCTACACTTTTACACAAAGGGTTCTGGGACTCTGTTTTTGTTTTTAATGTTTTTTAGTTGTAGATGGACACAATATCTTTATTTATTTTTATGTGGTGCTGAGGATCGAACCCAGTGCCTCACCAGTGAGAGGCAAGTGCTCTACCGCTGAGCTACAACCCCAGCGTGTCCTCTATTCGTTTTTGAGATGAGACAGAATGAATCATAATAGGTTTTCTATTCTCTTTTTCACTTTCCTTTATCAAATCCTGGGCAGGTCTTGAGAAGGTGAAACAGCCTCACAGAGAGGACGCCTCCTCATCCCAGGAGGAAAGCCTGCCACTGCCTAGCCTCCTGCACACACCCACCCTCACCTCCACTGCTGTGAAGAGCCGGCCTCTGCTGGGGGAGCTGGAAGAGATGGCAGGCGGCGACTCAGCATCGGACTTCACCCACTAGTGAGCCAGGGGAGCATCAGTCTGGCTGTTGTTTGGAGTTGCTATGTGTCCCCCCACAGGGTACCCTCCATTTGGCACCTTGGTTGCTCTCTTTAAGGCTTATCCTTTTTTTTTTTTAATTTTTGTTTGTTTGTTTTTTAGTTGTAGATGGACACAATAGCTTTATTTTATTTATGTGGTGCTGAGGATGAAACCCAGTGCCTCACACATGTGAGGCAAGCGCTCTAACAAACCCAGCCCCCCCGCCCCCGCTTTTAACTTTAAAATGTCTCTCCCCATACTCTGAGCTTTTCTCCCCTTTGATACTGGCCACCCTACCTCCTTATTTTGCCCTTTACTTTTATTCTGTTACTGATCTTGCTTCATTCTTGACAGCCGGCCTCTCTCAGGCCCCCAGAGGTCGAGGTTCTTGGGTGCACAGTACTTCCCGACTCCACGCCATCCTTCACGTCCTGGTCGAGGCAACCGCCTAACTCGGTGAGCTTTAATCAAGCTAACTCGATTTCGTCTTTGCTTCACATCTGTCACCCACTCTGAGGGGATTCTCATCTTGGCCAGTGCTTCTCTGCTAGTGCTTTTTGGACTTGCCTTAACCCCGCGATACTTCTTTCCAGCATAGCATGAAACCCCAGAATGTAAAGAACTGCTTCCACCAAAGCAGGGGTGAGAACCTGGAGCTCCACTTCCTGCTCCATGTACTGCTTGCTTCTCTTCCTGGGTACCTTTGAGAAATTCTCAGGCCCTTAAAGAACAGTTTGAAATTCATACTCTGTCACTTTTGTCAGACTCAGCCTTATGGAGGAGGATGAGGAAGAAGAGCTAGAAATTCTGGATGAATCAAGTGAGGAATGGCAGGATATAGACAAGGTGAGTGAACCCAGCCTCCCTTCCTCCAGAACTGCAGACCAGTCAGCAGGAGGAGCACAGAGATTCTCTTCTTGGTCCTGTTGATGCCTTTGGCTCTGATGCTGCTTAGGGCTTTCTGAAAGAAACATTGAGAAAAGGAAGGCAGGTTGTTACTGTAGACTTACTTTGCTTTTATTAAAGAAATAAGCAGCCAGGCACCATGGTGCAATGCCTGTAATGCCATCTACTCCAGAGCCTGAGGCGGTAGAATTGCAAGTTCAAGACTTAGCAAAACTGTCTCAAAGTTTTTAAAAAACTGTAGCCTAGTAGCAGAGTGCCCCCTGGGTTAAAAATGCCCCCAAATAAGTATTGTTGCCTGTGAACCTCCTAAGAATTGGAAGGAGCCCTAGATTCAAGGTGGAAGGTCATCAGCCCACCCTTGCTGATTTAGTAAGTCTCCTAACACAGCCACACCCCCTCGTCCCTCCTGTGCTGAGAGGTCTGCCCCATCCCTGTCCCTCCACGCTCCCCTATCGGCCCTGGCCACCCACTTCCCCAGGAGGATGCTTCAGTGTAGTGTGAAAGGCCTGAGAGCCCAGGGACCTGAGCAACACCCTCAGTTCCATGTCAAGTTAGTGCATTGCCCTTCTCACCCTCCATTTCCTCAGTTGCACAAAGTGTAAGCACCTTGCAGACAACAGAGGGCTATGGCTTAGTTCAGGCTACCATAACAGAGCACCGTAGACTGGCTTACAGACAACATTTATTTCTCAGAGCTCTGGAAGCTGGAAATCAAAGCTCAGGTCAAGCATGGTGGGTTCTGGTGACCATTTGCCAGTTGCAGACTGCAGTGTCTCAGGGTGTCCTAACAGAGAGGAAGGAGCAAGCTAGCTCTCTGGCCTCTTCCTGTAATAAAGGCAGTACTCACATTCACCAGGGCTCTGACCTGTGGCCTCAATGCCTCCCAAAGGCCCCACCTCCTCATACCTAGTTCTAGGGGTTATGGATCTGAGGGGGACAAATAATCAGTCCAGACCGAGTCATGTGTGTCTTCTGCTGTTGTCCTCTTGCTCTCTCTGGGGAAGGGAAAGAACAGAATAGTAGAGTAGGGCAGGGGAAAGGAGGCTGTTCATGCACAGAGGAAACTCCAGAGAGTGACACCTCCATAACCAGAGCCCAGCAAGCAAGGTCTCTGTTGAGGTAGTCTGTCCTAAAACCCTGGGGAAAATCCCATTCTCTGGTTCCAAAGCTGAAGGCTCTTACGGGGCTCAGTAGGCAGGCCAGGAGAGGAGGCACTTCTGCCATGACGGATGTTGGTCCCTTGTACTTGTCCTTATGAGGCTGAAAAAGGAACTGTGTTTCTATTGTGAAGGGTAGGAATGGGGAAAGGCTTTCTGACTTGATCCCGTTTCCTCTAGCAACCTGGGAACCACTCTTCCTCCAGTGAGCATGGGCTGGACCTCTTAGATACTACAGAGCTGAACATCGAGGTAGGTGTGCCCAGAGCAGAGATCATGTGCCCTTGGAGATGCTGGCCGGCAGTCCGTGTACCTGTGAAACAGGCCAGAGCCCTAGGGTAGCACTTTGGCTGCCTGTGGAGATTTAGGAGGGGATGTTAGAGTTCTCAGCCGAGGACACAGTCTTCTGTGGCCCTTTAGTCTATTGTTGTGGCTTCACATCTTCTTTTATCCTTTACAGGATTTCTGAAAGGACTCTGGACCTCTCCCATCTCCATTCCCCACCTGAAGGCTCCGACCCCTTGGCAAAGGAGAGAGAAGCAAAATGGAGCCTCTCAGGCGCCAGCCTGACCTTGCCTTCCAACTCCCTTTCTCTGCTGGGGATGGGTAGAGAACCATGAGCCCCTGTCCTCCCTGATGCACCATGGCTCTGTCCCTCCACCCGTGGGGTGGGAGGTGTCACCTCTGCTGTGGAGAGGTACATGCCTCTGTGCATTTCATGAGCCCCTGGTTTTCCTGTTTGGGACTCCTTCCCCAGGTTCCTCTAAGCCCTGGTGATGAACTCAATAAATGCGTTTGAATCAGCCGGTCCTGGGTGTGACTTGAGGTTGTCACACTGATGGAGGTCAGGTGCTTTGGATGCCTGGTGCCGTGGCCTGTGTGCAGGTGCCTTGTCTGGGGGCTCTCAGGGATGTATTGCTGTTACTGAGAGTGGGCAGAGTATTAGAGATGGAGCAGTTGAGCTGGTAGCGACAGTTTCATCCAAGCTGAAGGAAGATGGCACTGATAGACTGGTAGGGTGGGGACCCTGGGAAACTGCTTGTCACACCCACTGGGGCCCAGCCCAGCCATGTATGTTGGCAGCCTTCACCCAGGGGTTCTTTCCAGCATAGGTTCACCTCCTCATCCCAGAGACACCTGCCATAATTTAGAATTTTATAGAATCAGAGTAGCTAAAGAGGAAACTGAGAAGTTTCTAAATGTCCAACCCCAGATCCAAGTCCTGATACCACCCTCTTTGTCCTTGCCTTCCCAGCCAGGTCGTCTGCCAAGTCAGTGTGTTCACAAAGCGTATCTCTGGTCCATTCTCACTGCCATCAGTGTCTCTCATCTAGGTTGCCACAAAATAGCCTCAGGCACCTGCCTTCCTGAAGCAGACCTGCTGGTTCTTGTTCTGCCTCTTGCAGCAGCCAGGACCTCTTCTCCTTTCCCTCCGACAGTCAAGTGCATATATGAAGATGTGGGTTGCTTTGCTTTCCCAGCTTCTGTGGTTTGAGGAACACTTCTGCCTCTCCTTTTAGATACAAATCCAGTTCCTCCCAATCCCAGGGGGGTTCTTTAATTGCAGGTTCTCACTGTGGTCCTCTAGACTGGACACAGCCATCCACCCAGTAGCTGTACAGAAAACAAATTGTTTTTTGGTCATCAGCCACTCAGCCCAAACCATTTTTGCAACCTTCCCCTTCCTCACTCCCTACCCCAGGCACTCCCAGGTAAAAGCTAGAATTTGGGTGTGAGTCTTCTCTTGAAAAGAGCCTGGCAGTGCCCTAGGGGCAACTAGCCCACTAGAGAGCTAGGCCAAGTGGAACAGCTTCAGGAGGAGGGGACTTTCATGGGATCTGGGAACAAGTGGGCAAACCAAGGTGAAGACATGGAGGTCACTAAGAAACCAGGAGGGGAGATTCCTGAGGAATTTAAATACCAGCCAAGCTAAGGCACTTAAAAGATCAAAAGGGAAAGTTGGAGGCTTTGTAAAAATGGACATCCATGTGCAGCCAGATGGCCCCGGGTGGTGGATTGAGCCCTAGTCTCAGAATCTGCCCAAGTTTTATACCATGTTCCCCAAATTCTTTGATGCTCTTCTTTGTTCAGATCTAGGTCCTCCCCTTGAATATGGGCTCCGTTGATTGCTCAGCTAACAATATGGTGGGAATGATGCTGTGCCAGTTTGGGGATTCAAATTTTAAAGAAACTGATAGTTTCTACTTCCTGTTTCTTGGGATGGTAGTCTTCAAGCCTAGCCACCATGCTGTGAGAAGCCAAGTGGCCATGTGACAAGGCCTGTGCAAGTGCTCCCACCAGCAGCCCTCGCTGAGGTTCTCCCCAACATCCATCATCAGCTGCCAGGTGTGAATCATGATTCCAGCTGCAGCTTTTTAAGTTTCCCCAGCTAAGCTAAGCCATCTTTCCTGCGTCCTTTCCAAGTTTCTGAGCACAAAATCGGTGAGCATAGTAAGAAGGTGATGATTTACACCACTGAGTCTAATGGGTTTGTTGTGTTGCCATGGAAATGGGAACAGCACTTGAGTTCTGTGACTCCAAAAGTTTAGGAATCTTTATTACAAATTTTACCTAAATGAACATTTACTCCTTATTTTGTACATTGTAATACACATTTTAAATACATTGAGTAAGTTACTGAAATAAGTGTTTTTAAAATATTAATAATACAAAATATATTTTTGCTCTAAGTGTGTTACTGAGTTAAATCGTTGTCTAGCATTTTCTGAAATCCTATTTGAAAGCTGCAGAGTGCCTCTGCATTCACCGCTTCAATAGAGAAGTTCAAGACCCACCAAAATCCTTCATTTGGGAAACTCAGGTTAGAAAAGTGATTTCCAAGAGCAAACAGCAGCATTCTCAGGGGAAACATATTTGGGATCTCGAAGCCAGTACATCTGTGGCACGGAAACCACAGTTGGTAATGGGCTCTGGGTTTGCCTCTCTTCCCTCAGGATTTTGATCTTACTAGAGGTGAGCCATGACCCGTGGATGCCAGTGAGGGCACCAGTGACACTGAACAGTTATCAAACTTAACTTCGTTGTATTTGTTCTTAAGTTAGAAGTGATCATTTCTCATGCGCCGCAGTGGGGGTCCTGTGTACCACCTGGGGTCTCAGCCCAACTTGCCAAACTCAGCTTTGTGCCCTGCTGGCTGAGACACAGGCCACACCTGGACCACCCCCACCCCCCCGCAACCCACCCAGGAGGCTTGCTCAGGAGGTGATGCAGAGGCCTCTGCTTGGCATAATGGACGCCAAGCAATGCTTTTCTGGGAGGTGGCCCTGCTGCATTCATGTTCCGTTAACCCAATACTGAACAGTGATCCTCTTCAGCCTGTGTCGTGGCCGTGAGCTTTCCCACAGGTGAGTTGTTGGTACCACCTGAATTACAACGTGGAGAGATGTTTTTCTGGATTGCTGAGAAAGTCTTCAGCTACTGGGTAATGCACCCCATCTTTGAACCCCAGGATCCCTGGCCCAGGGGTTATAGGATGAAAGGAGAATTTGTGCCTTGATGATGTGAGGAGAGGCAGTGGCCAGAAGGGAAAGGTTTCTTTTCACACACACAGGTTTTGATGTCTCCCTTGATGAGCTCTTTAGATCCTGCCCTGGGGACAGGATGAAATGATACATTCCCAGAAGGATTCACAAAACCAGCCCCTCTAGTGCAGACTTGCTGATGACCCTTAGTGTTGCCGAACTGGGACAGCGTGGAGAAAGAGCACAGCCAGGAAGGACTGGAGAGCTCATGGGAAGAGTGGAAAACTGGCAAAGAAACTCAGGGAGACCAGAGAAAACCTCGGGTGTGCTGGGAGCCGGGACCCCAGGGAAACTTGAAGGCAAATGCAAACTGTCCGTTACTGCAGTACCCTCTCCGGAGTCACGGAGCCTAGGGAGGTGGCCTGACTTGGTGATGGAAAGGCACAGTTCATGTCCCAGCTTTGCTCAGGGGGCAGAAGCCTGCTGTCTATTGGCACAACCTTGTAGATCCATTTTTTTTTTTTTTTAACTGTGTGGGACAAGCAGCTCAGCAGAGTGGTTAATGTGGGTTTTGAAGCTAAAAATTTTGCCAGTAGCTTTTTGGCCCTGGGCAAGCCATTTCCCTCATAAAGGGTTTGTTAAAGCCTGAACCACTCTGAAGAGACTTAAGCATGTAACTCACTCAGCTATCACCTCTTATTTGCATTACTTCAATAAAAGGTAAAATGCAATTACAAACAAGATGGAAAAAGTGGTCATTTTCACATGTAAAACAGACAAAAATAAATGTAGCAGTTATATGTCTCACTCTACAAGCTCAGATGAGCAGAAACAAAACTATTTTCCTCTATAATTTCAAGCTGTTATCCTGCCCAAATGCTGGAAAATTTAAGTCCTGATTTTTCCAGCTTCCATCCTTTTTTTAAGGTGGTGTCAAGTGCCAAGGCATGTGGGGGAGGGAGGCGGCCTCTGGACCTCTGCCCACACAGCCCAAGCCCTCGCTGCTCCTGTGCCAGATGTGGCCACAAGAATCTGCCCAGCCTCCCCACCAGTAGCCCCGTCTCCCCACAGTCCTTAATGCCTCCCAGACCGTCCTCCTGAACTCAGATCCTGCCCCAGGCCACGGCTTCCTCACCTGCCCCCTCTTCCCAGTCTTCTCAAAGATGCCAGAGCCTAGCCAATACCATCTGCTTCAGTCCCAACAGGTCACATCTCTACAGACGTCAACCTGTCTTCCTCAGGGACAGCTCTGTTTGAAAGGAAGGAAAGGAAGAAGAAATACTAGGGAAAAGCACAACTGATTATTACTTTAGAAACATCCTGGTTCAAAAATTTAAAAAAGAAAAGGACCAGATGTGGTGACCCACTTCTGTATTTTAAGCAACTTGAGAAGCTGAAGCAGGAGGATCAAACATGCAAGGCCTGGGCTGGGGATATAGCTAAGTTGGTAGAGTGCCTGCCTCGCAAGCACAAGGTCCTGGGTTCAATCCCCAGCACTGGGGGGAAAAAAAGGAAGAAAAGTTCAAGGCCAGCCTCAGCAACTTAGCAAGACCCTGTGTCAAAAAATAAAAAGCAGCAGGGATGTTGCTCAGTGGTAAAGCACCCCTGGGTTCAATCTCCAAAACTGCCCCCCACAAAAGAACCCTGGATTTGATCTGCTGGGAAGTTGCAATAACCATGAAGTTGTATGTTGGCCTGTCTTCCACACAAGCCACAAGGAACACTCACCCCCAGTTTCTTGGAGAGAATGGGCCAGTCTCAAGGCATGTCTTATACAAAAGTCTTCCCCGAGGGCTGAGCCAGGCTGGGCAGGGTCCACCTACAATGACCTGCTCAGACCTCTCAACTACGCCGTGAAGCAGACAGCACCCTCCCTGCTGAAATCATGCATCTCTCAGAGGTTACGTTGCTTTGTCTGGGGATGTGGAGCTGTCTGGAGGCGGCTATTTCTAATGTTTACGGCCTAACTCTCCAGGCTGAGCCCAAGCCTGTTTCACAGGGATTTCACCAAGAACTATCTGGGCAAGAAGAAGTCAGTGTCATCTGGCCTGTGCTGCAGGTCAGGGGCAGGGGTGGGGGCCGCAGTGCCAGCCTGTGGACACAGGGCTGGCTTACATTGCTTGGCTCAGGACCTTTTGCGTCTCTGGAATTAAAATTCTGGAGAATATTCAGGAATAGACAAGAAATTCTGAGAAAGAACATGAGCCCTCACAAACATCAAAACATGCTTCTAGTTAGGACCATGTGGTATTGAAACAGGAATAAGCAAGTCAATGGCGAGATTAAGAAAGAAAAGTCAGAAATAGATCTATTGGTAAGAATTCATTTTCTGATCAAGGTGGCATTTTGAAACAGTAAGGAAAGAGCCTGATTAAAAAGTGGTTTGCTGTAAACAAGTATTTAAGGGGTGGGGAGAATGGTTTGCTGGTGTCTGGCACTCCACCTAACATGATCTGCAGCTGTTTCAAGCCACCCCCAAATAAGAGCACTTAAAAAGCTCTCCATAGAGCACACGGAGAGTATTAAAACTCTCTTTTATAAACATAAAAACAAAATTATAAAAATGTGTTTATAATCTCAGCCTTCCTAAACAACACACAAAACCCAGAAATGATAGCTTCAGCCTCCAGAAGTAGCCTCCTACTTCTGTCTTGTTTGAATCTTACACAACACGGCTTCCAAGATTGAAATTTAAAAACTGAGAATGTTGGTGAGTCATTGGCTTCATGCCATGACTTTAATATGCATCGATAAGTTCTGAGCTCTTCTTCTGTACTTTGTGCAGGCGTTGATCAAAAGACAATCTTCCTCCAGGTCTTAGAGTCAACCGGTGAAGACCCCCAGGGCCACTGAGAGCCTGACTATGGGTGAGTGCCCTCCTGTGACGGGCTTGGAGAAGGGAGCGCTCAAGCTGAAACAGCTTCCTGGAGGCCTGCAGAGTGGGCTGGATCTCAGTAGTAGGAGGCAGAGTCTCCAGAAGGGAGGTTGAGGCCAGCAGCCCCACTGGTCCCAGATGCCCAGCACCCACACAGCCAGGAGGTGGGTCAGCTCTGCCCAGGTCTCTACCCTGACATCTGGGCTCAGCAATACAAGAAGTAGTGAAAGCAGGTCTGAGCTAGGCGGGCAGTTTTGGCACAACCAGACCAGAGCAGCGGGGCAGCCCATCCGGAGGCGCCGGTGAAGTCCGTTTATGGGCTGCAGGGTAAGGATGAGGGGGTTTGCCCCAGGGCCAGGTTGGTTTCTGGCCATAACCACGGGATTAAACCTACTCAATCCAGGACACACAGGACACATCACAGAGAGGGTACCCGGGACAGGGCTGTCCCTTTCATCCTCATCACACCTGAACAAAAGAGCCCTCAGGCCAGGTGTGGGCCAGCCACTGTGTCAGGCTCACAGTGCACAAAACTTTCTGATCCCTGGGAAGGGTCACCTGTCCCTGCATGCACAGCAGAGTCCTGGTCAGCATGAGTCCTGTAAGTGACTCTCACAGGGCGGTGATTGGGAGCAACTCCTGTCGGAAAAAGAAGACAAGTAGAGGCCAGAAGGCGTCTCTCATTGCCTCCCATCCACACTGTGGCCAAGGGCCAGCCCATTCATGTCACCTCCAGATTCAACAAATGGTATGCAGGTGAGCTGGGAGGGGAAGCAAGGCCGGGGACACAGGGCCAGATCACGGAAGCCTTGGAAGCTTTGGGTCGGGTGAGATGGGGTCTGAGCAAGGAAGGGCAGAGGCCTGGTGACATGGGCTCCAAGGGTCACGCTGGCTGCTGCCTGGAGAGGCCCCGGGAAGTCAGGGAGACAGGCTAACTCCCATTGCTCCTGCTCTCGGGGCAGAGGGCCTGAATCAGCTGTTTGGTCAGGACGGGAAGGGGAGTGTCCCGGCAGGTTGGAGACAAACCAGAAGAGCCACAGGTGACTATGCTTTGGGCCTGAGCAGCTGGCAGCCAGGTGCCCTCCACCTCAAAGGAGGCAGCCCAGGAGGTGGAGCCCCAAGTGGGACGAGTCAAGTTCGGCCCTGGGTGAGCTGGGCTGCAGAGTTGAACGTGGGACAGCTGGCTAAACTGGGACAGCGTCGAAGGCCACCTCAGGTGTGCACTGGGTCACACCGGGCCTGGCTCCTAGGTGGTCTCACCACTGGCTTTCCTGCTTGGAGTCCTCCATGTTCCCTACCCCTTATCTGGATGGGGTGGAGCCTTGTTCCTCATCAACAACCAGGTGTCCCCTGTCCCCAAGAAAGAGCTGCTGTTCAGCATCCCCTGCAGCACCTCTTCTGCCCTCTCCCCGAGGGCCTGGTATGGCCCGCACCTGTGCTGTGACAGAACCTGAGCCACCCCACCCCTCTCACAGAAGCACAGCTCTCGGGGACAGAGGAAGCTCTGTCACTGTCACTTTAAGGGGGGAACCCATCACCGGTGTTAACCTCGTCTGGAGGAAGGCGTAAGAGAAGGAAGTGCGGCTGGGCTGTGGGGTGCCCCTTTCGCCCAGGCTGCTGACAACATGAAAACTTCCTTCAAGGAGAACAGGAACACTTGGGTCAACCCTGCAGCCCCCAGAGCCTGGGCGGCGAGGGACCCATGGCCAGGCCCAGGCCTCTGGTGCTGCTCTGGGCACTGCTGACCCTCTGTATCTCTGCAGGTGAGCAGGGAAGACAGAGAGACACAGAGGCCACAAGGCAGGGACCACAGAGACTGTCCACTGATCTTCCTTCCCTATTCTTCAGGGACCCCTGAGGTGTGGGTGCAAGTCCTGATGGAGGCCACCGAGCTCCCGACCTTGACTGTCCGCTGTGGGTTCCTGGGATCTGGCTCCATCTCCCTGGTGACCGTGAGCTGGGGGGGGGCCTGACGGTGCTGGAGGGACCAGTCTGGCTGTGTTGCACCCAGAATTCGGAACCCAGCAGTGGGCCCCTGTCCTCCAGGCCCACTGGGAAACCAAGAGCAGCATCTCCCTCACCCTGGACGGGTCCACGGCCAGAAGCCCTTGGACCAACACCACCTTCTGCTGCAAGTTCGTTTCCTTCCCCAATGGCTCCCAGGAAGCCTGTGGAGACAAAGGTGGGACTGGGGGGAGGGCCTGTGGCACGGGGAGGGCCTGGGCACTGGCCGTCTATCTGACGCCCCTGCCCATCTGTTCAGGGCTCCCTGCTCCCTCTCCAGCCCCCATTCTGCAGGCAGACCTGGCTGGGATCTTTGGGGCCTCAGGGGTCCTGCTGTGTGGCTGCATCTTCCTCCTGCACCTCGTATGTCGGCAGAGGCGTCGGTGAGAGCCAGCCCGGTCTGTGTCCCTGTGCCACTGGGCTAGACACTCTGCCTCTGACCACCCCCCTCTCTCCCAGGTCTGTGGCTCAGCTTCAGCCGCCACTCCCCAGCTCCAGGGCACGGAGGAGAGCTCAGGTAAGACTCGGGGAAGCTCAGGTGAGACTTGGGAGGAGGGGCTGGGGCGAGGCCTGGAGATGGAAACCTATCTGGCCCTTCTTCCCTCCACCACAGGCCACCAACCAAGACTCCCCGGAGGGCCTCCACCTCCCCTACACCCCTGCCACCTTCTGCCCAGCAGCTCTGGACATGGAGCACCCCTACCAGGAACTGTCTCGGTGGGCGCCGCTCCCCACCCACACTGCATGCCAACCCCAGATGTCTGCCACCTGGGTGTCCCTGCTGGTCACTCCACACAGCAATTTCATCTCTGTTGAGAATGGACTCTATGCTCAGGCAGGAGAGAGGCCTCCCTGCACTGGCCCCCAACCTTAGCCCTTCCCCTAACTCTCCAGGGCCCAGGGTCATGGGGGGCACTTGGGAGGTTGATGTGTTTCCAGGCCCCCTTGGCCTCCCTTCCCCGGCCCCTGGGACCCCTTCTGTTGAGTGTCTGTGTCCCAGGCACCTGCTCTTTCTACATCTTGTTTTATTCTTAGCCTTCCATAAGTGTCTCACAAACTCCGGCCAGGGCCCCCTGCTGCGGATGTGGTCAGTGTGTGCGCATGTGTGGGCACAGGTGTGAGTATGTGTAGTGACAAAGTCTCATTCCAGGTCACTTCCTGTTTTGTACATGTCCCCAACCTCCAGGTGATGTCAGTAACTGTCAATAAAGTCGTTCCTCTGACTTGGCCTTGGCTGAGCCTTCTCTTATTTGGAAGCTAGGAGCCAGGTTAGAACCAGAGGGGGACGGGGGCTCAGCATGGAGGCTGGAGGGGGGCTCTGGACTGCGGGCCTTACTGACCTGAAGGACATGAGGGGCTGGGAAGATGGAATCGGGGGTTTGGTGCCCCCCAGTGGATGGTCCAACTCCAGCCCCAACACACCGGCTGCTCCTGTAGAACGGAAGCAGGAGCGCCTGGGGCTTCAGCCTGAAGCAGGTCTCTATGGCTGACCTGCCTCCCTAGACTGACTCCCTGGTTGGCCTGGGGTGGGGTCCTGGTGCCCTCTCCCACTGAGTTGACCTTCAGAGGCAGGGGAGGGGGCACGTTAGGGGAGACCTCCCTCAAGTCCCCACAGTCGCGTCCTCCAGCTCCTCCCCTGTTACCAGGGCACCAGGCACTGCTCCCAGATGGCCACTTGGACAGACAGAGAGGCCCTCACAGGTGCAGAGACCGAACACGAGCTCACCTACCCTTGACTGTCCCACCCGGGGGGCCAGCCCTCCTCTGCATCCCGGTGCAGCTGCCTGGGCCTCCTCGTGCTTCATAGCAGACGATGTTGGTGAGAGAGCTCTGCAGGTCTCCCAGGAGCATGGCGGTTTCCCTGTGGCCCTGAACCCTGAGCCAGGGTGAATGCTGCTAGGAGGCACCTACACTGGACCCCTGCCTTGGAGCTTCACGGCAGGGTTGGGGGTCCCAGGCAGTGCCAGCCACCAGCCTCTCTCTGCTCAGGCAGGCCTCCCCTGAGCCTCAGTCCAACCACAGAATCTTCCAGCCAGCCAGTTTCCTGCTCAGGTTGATAGGGCCCTCCCTGGACAGAGCCCCGTCTAGCCCCCAGCCCCACACTGTGCTGGGGTTCAAGGGAGAGAGGAAAGGGCTGCAGAGGTTTCTGGGAGGGAGGTAGGTTTCTGGGCAGGGGGAGGGTGTTGGTTGGAGCCCAGCACCCCAGAACCTTGTCCAAACCTGGGACAGGGGTATGGGGTTATCATTGGGGCTTGTGGGTCTCACAAGGAGCCTGAGGGAGTTCCCCAGAATGCTCTGCTCTCTAGGACGGGAAGGAGAGGAGAACTCTGAGGGCCTCCCAGCCCATGGAGTAGGGAGAAGCCGCCTGGCCTGAGAATGACTTCCACCCACTTGAGGCCATGGGCAGCCTGATCCCTGGGGTGCTCAGAGCTGAACACCTGGGGACCCAGGAGGTCTTCCCAAAGCCCGTGGCTCCCCACTGCCAGAGCCAGCAGCAGACAGAGGAGCCCCTGAGAGCTGAGTTGGGTGCCACATGCTGCCCTGGGGCAAGCTGGACCACGGACCCTGGGTCAGCTGTCTGCGGGCCCCTTTTGCTGAGCTCTGTCCATTCAGCATATGAGGCCTGAAAGGTCACCCATTCAAGGGGACAGAACTGAGGCCAAGACCTCCCCCTTCCTCCCTCCAGCTCCCCAGGTGTGCAGGAAAACACCTGCCTTCATGGCACACCTAGAAATTTCCAGCCTGACCAGACCTGGGTTTGGATCCACTGGTCACTCCCAGTCTGTGACCTGAGTGGCTCAGTCAACCCCAGGAGACTCTGCTCTTGAAGTTCATCAAAAGGGTTGAGGAGGCCAAAGGGGCGTGGAGACTCCAACCAGCCAACTCTGGACTGGACCCTCTGCCTGGACCTGCTTAGTCAGAGGGTCCAGACCAGAGTTAGTCAGAGGGTCCAGTCCAGAGTTAGTAGCCCCCCAAGGAGTAGGTATTCTCAGAATAGCCCTTGAACAAATGGGAGCCTGAGGTCCAGAGAGGTTCAGGACCCTGCACAGGGTCACAGAGCAGAGGCGAAGGGCTTTCAGGGGAAGAACACTCAACTGGATGCTGCTTCCAGGCAGGCAGAGGCCCTGACCGGCTGCCTGAGCCTCCAGAGGTACTAACAGGGACCACAGATGGTGCTTTATTTTGGTTGCACATGTCCACCAGGTGGCAAATGGCACGGTCCCCAGAGGGCCAGAGTGCTAGGGCCCAAGTCACCAGGCCCCAGCCCAGTCCCAGCCTTGGATGCCCTGATGCTAGGAGGAGAGCTGGCAGGGACAGAGTGACCTTCCAGCATCCCTGACCTGACTGCACAGGCTCGCCCTCCCCTTGCCACCAGGGGGCCTAGCAGCCCACTCCAGAGGCCAGGGCCAAGCTCAGACCCCCAGACCACCCCAAGCCACTGCCAGGGACTGCTCCCTGCCCACCAGCTGCCCCTTCTGCCAGTGCAGGCCAGGCTGGTTCCACAGGGCCTGCTCACCTGATCATCCACCTGACGTAACCCTGAGTCCTCCCCATCCAGCCCCTGCCACTCTCAGGCTCACGGTTGCTGTCCCCATGCCCCCACGAACCCTGAAATGAAGTCATCAGTTTACTAATGGTTGGAGTCCCCTCCCCACTCTGGTCCCTCTGCCTGTCCTCTGTAGTCCAGACCCCTCTCCCATCCCCCTACTCTGATGGAGTCCCTGGCCTCCCCTGGGCCATGCCCTGCAGCCCAGCTTCTGCCCTCTGAGGAGCCCACTGCCCAACCCCTCTTGGCTCCAGGTCCTCACCTGCCACCAGCTTGTGCTGCCCCCAAGTCCTGCCTCCCCCACTAGCAGGCCCCTCCAGGGGACCAGCCTGGAAGAGCTGCAGGACCAGGGGCCACGATCATGGGCCGAGCATGTGACATTGGGCCATTGGCCAGTCCCGAGGGTGTGTACTCTTGCTGTGCGCTGCCCAGGGCCTCAGCTCCAGCCCTGTGGAACCCGGCCACTCACAAAGTAGCCAGGAGATCTCGACAGGGAACGGCAGGGGTCAGAACCCAGGGAAATTAAATCCGGCTGGGGCAAGAGCCAGTGGGCGAGGACAGGGAGGACACCCTGTGGGCAGAGGCCAGGCTGGAGGTGGAGGAGCCTCCATGGAGAGGAACCACGGACACAGACAAACGCTCGGGAAGTTAGGTCTGTTGGCACAACCACGGGGTGGGAGGGGCCAGAGGGCCAGAACCACAGGTTCCAGCCAGTCCCTGCAGGAAGGGGGCCAGTGACACGTGGAATTTCCATAGAAATGTGCTTCCAAACCACTTCATGTCAGCATCTGTGAAATGCAGAAGGTGGGGCTGCCTGGGGGAGCAGCCAGGGTCTGCGACTTGCTAAGCCTCTGACCATCCGGAAGGGCTGGGAGCAGGGACCGAAGCCACAGGGGCCTTGCCCTCTGAACAAAAGTCACATTAACTACCACAGGCTCCTTCCCAACTCCCCCAGTGCAAAACTCACAGTCAAGACAGTGGCGTCCAGCTGTGATTTCCCAAGGACAGGAGGGGGATCTGCCCCCAGATAGCCTCAGCCAGAGTGCCAGCCAAGGGGGAGGAAGCGGGGGTGGTGGCGCAGAAAGAGGCCACCAACCTGTCAGATGGCCTCAGAGGACTGGCCAGCAAGGCGCCTTGCAGGGGCTCACAGAGAAAAGGGCGAGGCCCCACCAGCCCCTTCCCCACCTCCTCCCCATTTCCATCCTTTCATTTCCTCATTTCATTCCTGCAGAAAGAACTATGCCTCCAAGGCACAGGGCATGGTGCTAGGGGCTGGGAAGACCGAGGAAGCAAGCCAGGTATCTGAGTTCCATGCTCCAAGGGGAATGTCAGGGAGCAAAGGGCGTTGGAACTGTCAAAAGGAAAAGAAGGAAAAGGCCAGGATGCACTGGGGAGGAATGATGGGCATCTTGGAGCAGCTGAAATTCCAGAGGAGGCCTGGAGACTGCAAAGCTTGGAGGCTGGAGAAGGCTGGGCCTTGCAGGGGTCCCAGGAAGCGCGGGGAGAGCCGTGGCAACCCGTGGAGGGGTCTGGAGTTTATTATGGGCACAGGGTCATCTCGGCTAGGTTTTTAAGGGGAGCAGCAGCATGTTCAGATTAACATGATGAAAAGACCACTCTGGCTGCTGCCCGCAGGCGTGTGTGTGTGTGTGTGTGTGTGTGTGTGTGTGTGTGTGTATGT
>JAJEJO010004457.1:39832-86895 GCA_020662805.1 Glaucomys volans
CTCTAAATAAAATACAAAATAGGGCTGGGGATGTGGCTCAGTGGCCAAGTGTCCCTGAGTTCAATCCCCAGCCCTATTTTGTATTTTATTTAGAGACAGGGTCTCACTGAGTTGCTAAGGGCCTCGCTAAGTTGCTGAGGCTGACTTTGAACTCACGATCCTCCTGCCTCAGCCTCCCAAGTCGCTTGGATTACAGGCGTGCGCCACCACGCCCGACTCATCTTTATTTTAAAGGTAGGGAAACCAAGGCCAGCAGAATCTAAACATCTGCCCAAAGTCACGCTATTGGTGTGCATGGGATGTGAAGGACAGTTAAACGGCAGAAGCCTGGTCTCCTAACCACCAGCCACACCCCTCGCCTACTGAGTTGGTCCTGTTCCTTCTCTCCACCTACTTCTTAACCCAATAACTAGGATCAGTGGCAGACACTCCAGTGGCAGTCTGTAGGGCTGTTGGAATTGGGACCCGTGTTTGTCTGCCCACTGAGGAGTGTGTATGGGGGGCTCCCAGGAGGCAGCAATAAGGCAATACTTTGCCTCTAGGAATTTTTGAGGAATCTAATAATCGATTAAGTGGGTTTGCTTTCCATAATGCTCTGAGCTAGCAAATCTCAACGTCAGTGACAAATGACTTCTCCCTACCAGAGCAGACCCTGCTCCCCCTGTGACCCACTGTGACCCACTGCCCATCTTAACCGCTGTGCTGGTTTTAGAGTAAATAGACAGAAGCGCTACAGCCTTAATTTAGCAAGATAGCCTGGATTTATATTTCCGGTGCCTCCTACCTACTTCCTTAAATGACCTTTTCTGAAAGATTTTGGGTTTTCTCAGGCCCCTCTTCCTCCTTCCTTAATTCCTCTTTGCTTTTCTCCTTTCTTTGATTCAGTCAGACTTACTTGAGATTTTTGTTTGGTTTCATTTTGGGTTTGGGTTTGGGTTTTGTGGTGCTAAGAATCAAACCCAAGACTCCGCACACGGTAGGCAAGTTCAATGCCACTAAGCTGCACCCCCATCCCACAGTAAGTTTTTTATCAATAAATTATTTTTTAATTAATCCAATTAATTGAATATTAATCTCCATAATTTTAAAAGCCAAAATAAAATGATAGAAAGAAATGGTTGCTGGGCCTGGTGGCATGCCTGTAATCCCAGGGGTTCAGGAAGATCAGGAGTTCAAAGCCAGCCTCAGCAACTTATCGAGACCCCTGTCTCTAAATAAAATACAAAAAAGGGCTAGGGATGTGGCTCAGTGGTTATAAAGTGACTCTGGATTCAATCCCCCGTACCAGAAAAAAAAAAAAAAAAAAAAGATGGTTTTGATCCAATTGAAGTACCATCATGCTAAGATATCACAAACTAAAGAATACTTGCAGTAAATATAACTGTTTGTGGTTAGCTTAATAATTTTTATATAACTTTACCTTTGTAACCAAATATAATCATATTCTCATTTGTAAGGATTCTTTTCTATTTTAAACAAAAATTCCCATCTCCCACTAGAGGTTGAAAATATTTACCTTAAAATCCTTCTTAATTTTTTTCTAATATTTGTATGATTTCATTTCTCTTCCCAAAACATCTTTAAGGTACTGAGAATTTATTTTTACATATGGCATGAAGTACAAAACTAAATTGATTTTTAAAAAAATTTTTATTTGTTTTAATTAATTATATATGACAGTAGAATGCACTTGGATACGTCATGTAATGGAGTATAATTTCTCATTCTTCTGGTTATACACCATGTAGAATCCCACCAGTTGGGATTTATATTTATATTTATATATAAATGTGCATATATAACTATTTATAGTTAACTATAACTGTATATAACTATATATAACTATAAATAGTTATATATGCACATAGGGTAATAATGTCAGTTTCATTCTACTATCCTTCCTATCCCTTACCCCCTCCCCTCCCTTCAATCCCCTCTATAATCTACAGTAACTCTATTCTCCCATAGCCCCCCTCCATTGTGAGTTAGCATCTGCATATCACAGAAAACATTTGGCTTTTGGTTTTGGGGGGATTGGCTTATTTCGCTTAGCATGATGTTCTCCAACTCCATCCATTTACCAACAAATGCCATAATTGCATTCTTCTTTAAGGCTGAGTAATATTCCGTGTGTGTGTGTGTGTGTGTGTTTATATATATATCACATTTTTTATCCATTCATCTGTTGAAGGGCACCTAGGTTGGTTCCATAGTTTAGCTATTGTGAATTGAGCTGCTATAAACATTGATGTGGCTGCATCACTGAAATAGGCCGATTTTTAAGTCCTTTGGGTATAAACTAAGAAGTGGGATAACTGTGTTCAATGTTGGTTCCATTCCAAGTTTTCTGAGGAATCTCCATACTACTTTCCATAATGGTTTCACCAATTTGCATTCCCACCAACAATGTATGAGTGGACCTTTTCCCTACATCCTCACCAACATTTATTGTTGCTTGTATTCTTGATCATTGCCATTCTGACTGGGGTGAGATAAAATCTTACAGCAGTTTTGATTTGCATTTCTCTAATTGCTAAAGATGTTGAACATTTTTTTCACGTATTTGTTGATCAATTGTATTTCTTCTTTGAAGTGTCTGTTCAGTTCCTTAGCCCATTTATTATTAATTGGGTTATCTGGGTTTTGGTGTTAAGTTTTTTGAATTCTTTGTATATTCTAAATTTATTTTATACAACTGAATTTTTAATCAATTAAATTGATTTTTAAGCAACTAATTGATTATCCCAATCCCATTTATTGACTATATATTCTCTTCTTTTGAAACAGTAGGCCTGATTTTTTTGTTTTATTTTGTGGTGCTGGAGATTGAACCAGGCTGCATGCATGTTCCACCTCGGAGCTGCTCCCCAGCAGCAGCCCTGTTTGTAGAACAGCCTCCTTTCCTGGTTGCCTGTTCTGTTTCCCTGATCTTTTTTCTTATATCAGTAGCATACTGTTTTAGTGATACTGACTTTCTCACCTGTTTCAAAGTTAAGAGTCTTTCTATCTCAAATACATTACTTTTGTCTCTAACACTGATGTTGTGGCCTTCCTATTTTTTCACATAGAAGTTTAGATTAATTTGCCAAATTCAGGAGAATAAAAAAGACCCTCTTGGGATCTTTTAAATCCAATTGCATTATACCAATAAGCAATCGACAGAAACTGAGCTCAGCTGACATGCCACTTTCCCACCCAGGAATGGGTTCAGTTTTATACCCCTCGATAGAGCTTGGCAGGGTTCTGATCACGTACGTGTTTCATAGAATTTTCCTTTTTATGTTTTCTATTTTCATAATAATTAATTTCCAAGATTAAGTTTTTGAATTGTCAACAATTTTGTGTGTGTGTGTGTGTGTGTGTGCTATGGATTGAACCCAGGGCCTTGTGCATGTGAGGCAAGCACTCTACCAACTGAGCCATATCCCCAGCCTGTCAACAATTTTTTGCAAAAAATAAAGCATAAATTCTGACCCAGGGGTAGTATATATATGAACATGTCTACTTCCACTCCCAAAATCTATTAAAATGACAACAGAGGGAACTTTATTAGTCAAAAATACTCATGAACAAAAAATATGTGAGCTAGGTGTCCAAAAGCAAACTTGGGAGGCTGGAAAAACTACTAGAACTGACTTAGGAGACCAGAGTTGCTGAAGCCAGCATTGGGGAAACTCAGAAGAATGGCAACTTTCAACACAAAATCCCTTGAAGGTTCTATAATGCCAACCCCAGGTATCCCAGAAAGTGAGAGTGAAGATTGTTTGGAAATTACAACACAGTTGAAAGACGTTGGGGAAACTCCATCTCTCCCAGTCAAAAAATGAAGGTTTGCTTTCCAGACCACTCGAACCAGAACGTTTCTGGGGTGGGACATCCCAGACACAACTGGGCAAGGAGACTGGGGTCTCATCCTTGCACCCTAGTGTCAGTTATGCCTGGGAGCCCAAGGCTAGAGCCCCCTTTTCAACTGTGAACAATAAACACTGAGGAAACACTCCTCCTGTGAAATACAGACAGCAAAACAAACAGGAGGGTGAAAATGGAACCTGGGAGATACTGAAAATGGGGGGAGAAAAAAACTTGAAAGTAACTGTCGTAGGGGCTGGGCTGGGGCTCAGTCGTGGAGCACCTACCTAGCACGTGTGAGGCCCTGGGTTTGATCCTCAGCACCACATAAAAAAATAATTAGTTAATTAAAGGTATTGTGTCCATCTACAACTAAAAAATGTATTTTTAAAAATCCTGTCATTAAGAGATCTCATCACCGGTGTGACAAGAAAGGGCAATTTACAAAGGAGCTTTTCCAATTAAAAAAAAAAGAAAGAAACTTGAAACTTAGAGCTATAACAGCAAAGATGGGAAATTCCATAAAAGAATTAAAAGATCAAGTTTGTGGAAGTCTCCCAGAAGGTATGACAAAAGGTCAAAGATTTAGAAACTGAAGGGTTTGAATAGAAGTCCCCCCAAAAAACTGTATGTTCATATCCTAATCACCCTATAAGGCAGGAGCAAATATTATCTTACATGGTAACAGATGTGATTCATTAAGGATTTTGAGATAGGGAGATGATTCAGAATGATCTGGGTGGCCCCTAGATGCAGTCACAAATACCCTTATAATTAGAGGCAAAGGGAGATGATGCTGCTGGAGAGGAGGCACTGTGAACAGAGAGGCAGGGTTCGAAGTGATGTGGTCAAAAGTCAGGGGATGCCTAGAGCTTCCTGAAGGGTCTTAGAGGCCAGGAACAGAGTCTCCCCCTAAAGCTTCCAGATGGAATGCAACCCTGGCCGACACCTTAATTTTGGATGTCTGGTCTCCAGAACTATGAGAGAAGAACCTCCTTTTGCTCTAAGTCCCCCAATTTGTGGTAACTTGTTACAGCAGTCATAGGAAAGCAATATGGAAACAGTAAGGAAAGATAAGAAAATTAAAGTACCCAATCTGAATAAAGGGAGTTCCCATAATGGAAGAAGAAAGAAGGCCATGGGGAAGAGAGTATCAGAGAAAAAAAGGCTAGGAAAAAGAGCCCACAAAAAGAAAAAACAAAAGAAAAGGACAAAAATAAAAGATCTGGGTGATGTATACCTGTAATCCCAGTGAGTCAGGAGGCTGAGGCAGGAGGATCACAAGTTTGAGATAACCTCAGCAACTTAGTGAGGCCCTAAGGATTTATCAAGACCCTGTCTCAAAATAAAAACATTAAAAAGGACTGGGGATGTGACTCAGTGGTTAGGTAACCCTGAGTTTAATCCCAAGTACAAAAAAGAAAGGGAAGAAAGGAAGGAAAGAAGGAAGGGAGGAAGGAAGGGAGGAAGGAAGGGAGGGAGGGAGGAAGGAAGGAAGGAAGGAAGGAAGGAAGGAAGGAAGGACCTATATTAGGACCCCAAAATGTAAAATTTCAAAACACCAGGGATAGAAAGAAGATCCAAATGATCTCCAGAGAGGAAAGAAACAGGTCCCATATGGAGATCTGGGAATCAGAACAGCTGTAACACAGGAAGCTGAAAAACCATGGTTGAATGTCTGGAATTCTCAAGGAAAATCATTTCATTCATTCACTTAACAAGTATTGATTGAGTGCCTATCATGTCAAGTGCCAATCTGGGCACTGGAGAGTCATTTTAAAAACACCCATAGGACCTCCTTTGGGGTGAGGGAATCAAAAAATAAATAAATGAATTTTGTATATGAGTCCGTTGGTGGTGAAAAGAGAAGAGGAGAAAAGGCAGCAGAACAAGTGAGACGGAGATTCTAAGGATATGTCCTCATGCAGACTGAACTCAGGATGCCTGCGTTGTCTTAGGCAGAGTCCCAGCAGGAAACTGCCACTTAAAACAAGGTACCTGGGGAGAATTTTCAGGGAGGCACAATTTGGGGAACCAATCAGGGATAGTGAAGCACCCTGGTATTAACAGTAGGCCTGAGGAGCAAAGAGGGGGAACCCAAAGAGGACTGGAATGTGTAAGAGGGTCCAGAGAGGAGTTGTGGCTACTGGAGAGGCACAGCCATGCCCATCAGGAAGGCCTGGGAATGAGCACCCTGATCCGCTTTCCTCGACCCCCCATCTCCTGCTGGTGGCTCTCGCTGGCTATTAAATGGAAAACCAGGGGGTGAGAGAGGCCCAGGATGGAGTCCACCAAAGCCAACCTCCAAAGGCACAAAACAGGGTGGAAAAGTGTTTGGGGGCAGATCTGGGAAAACCAGCAGAAAGATCCAGCCTAGCTGCAGATCTAGAGGAAGTCAGTGAGAGATTGGGAGAAGAACATTCCAGTCTGGCAGGACAAGAGTGGAAGAAACAGAGTGAAGAGGCAGAGGGTGGCAGCAAGGGAGGTTAGAACAGCAGGGGGGCGCAGAGCTTGTGTGGCTTAAGAGACAGGGAAAGACCTAAGTTTCACTCTGCTATCAGGAGCTAATGAGGGCTTCCTGCAGAGAAGAAGCTGCAGAGATGTGATGTACACATTCAATGGCTCCCTCTGGCTGCTTTAGGGAGAATAAGACTTTGATGAATGAGAATCTTGGAATAGGGCAATGGCAATGGAGGAGGTGAGAGGCAGTTGGAACTGGTAATACTTTGAAGACAGAGCAGACAGGATTTGCACTTGGATTCAATGTGGGATGTGAGAAAGATGAGCTAAAGATGACTCCAAGGCACTCAGCCTGAGCATCTTGAAGGACAGGATTGCCTCAATAGGGGAGGGAAAGGAAATGAGGAGGAACAGGTGTGGGAGGAAATTAACAGTTCTGTTTTGAACACTTGGGTCTGAGTTGTTACTAGACATACAAATGGCAGCATGAGCAGGCATTAAGACATGAATCAGCAGTGCAGGGAGAAAGTCGGCTGATACATAGATTTGGGAGCAATCAGGATATTGATGGGATTTGATGTCATGGGACTGGATGAGATCATCTGGGAAGGGAGTGTAGGTAGAGAAGAAATCCTGAGAATGAGCCCTGTCATGAAAGGCTGTGAAAATATATACAGAATCAACAAAGAGAAGAAGCCAAGAGAGAGGAAGGGGGAGAGAGAGAGAGAGAGAGAGAGAGAGAGAGGTGTCCCAGAAGCCAAATGAATTACGCAGGTAAAGTAGTGAACGCTGCACAACTGGGTGAGGGCTGTGGAGCACCTGCCATCTCAGCTATTTGGGAGGCTGAGGCAGGAGGACTGCTTGAGCAGTTCAAGGGCAGTCTGGCAACAAAGAGAGATCCTATCTCAAAAAAGAAAGAAGGAAGAAAGGGAGGGAGGGAGGGAGGGAGGGAGAGAGAGAGAGAGAGAGAGAGAGAGAGAGAGAGAGAAGAAGAAGAAGAAGAAGAAGAAGGAGGAGGAGGAGGAGGAGGAAGAGGAGGAGGAGGAAGAGGAGGAAGAGGAGGGAAGGAAGGAAGGAAGGAAGGAAGGAAGGAAGGGGGAGGGAGGGAGGCAAAGAAAAAGAAAAATGCTAACAGTTGAGTAAGATGAAGAAAATAAAAAAGACGGGTGGTAAAATATCTAAATTTCAATAATCTCAATTTCGATAATACTGGGTATTCTCCACTCGAATCAGTTTTTTTTAAAAAAAGAGAAGACCTCTTGTTTTAATCTGCATTTTCAAAATTATAAATGGATTTTAGCATCACAGTTATCATTTAATGAAATGAATTAGAATTGCAGTGCTTTTCATATTTCCCTATGTTCTGGAAACCTCTACCTGGAAATCATGTTCCTTAAATTGTTATAATAATATGCCCACAAAACCTCCTGAGCTTGGAGTCCTTATGAAAGGTACAGCAGTCTCAATTTTTTCTTGTCTATAGACCAGTTAATTTACTACTTCTTACATCAGTGTTAAAAAATTTGTTTATCAAAAGGCCGTCTATTTCAGAGGTTTTCCCATGTACCTGCCTGTAATTGAGCATACATTCTCTCACAGGTTCAACAGACTTTTGTGGCTGTTGTTAGGTCTGCTAGTATTTTTGTCTTCCTCTAAGTACCCATTCCTGCATTTCTTACTTCTTTTGCTGCTCATTTCTCATTTGATTCCCACACAGGTTTTCATTACTTTCTGCCTCTGAGTTTCCTTAGTGTGGCTCCTCTCTGATCTTGGTACTTGTTCTATAGAAACTGAATATTTCATTCATTTAAAAAATGTTCTCCCATTTTAAACAATTAAAGCACTTAGTATTATGAATTTAGAGTACAGCTTTAGTCATGTTCCTGAGGGTTTTTTAAAAAACATATGTAATCTATATTCTGGGTTTTATTTCATAAAATCATGCAATTATGTATTATTTCTTTAATCATTAAAAATATTAGTTCTCAGCTGAGAGATCTTTAAACTTTTGTTGATCTTTTTATTTTTAATTGACATAGTTATACTTATTTATGGAGTACAGTGTGATGTTTCAATACTTGTAACTTTTTAAAATTTCTAATAAGAGTGGAAAATAATTTAGTTCACACTCACCTGAAAATTTTATTTTAGTTTGATATTTTTTCTTGCAGCTGAATACTATGTTAATTTTTAATGGTCATTAAACATCTACAAAGAAGGTGCAATCAGTTTGTAGGTTCCAAAGGTCAATGTTAATTTCACTTTTAAAACATTTCCAATATACAGTAAATGCTTTACAGATGTTTTTCTTACAGTGTCGTGAAGCACCTAATGAGGGTGTTACATTCTGAGAGAAGGAATGTTGATTTCGTTCTTGTGTGAAGATGAGTGCATTCACACAGACTAAGATGGCTATGATGTCACGAGGTGATACAATCTTATGGGACCACCGTTGTGCGTGCTATTAATCACTGACTGAAACACTGTTATGCAGCTCTTGGGTATATTAAAGCAATCCTGTAAAAATACACGTAGTGTTCAGTTCTACTCATAAAATCTCCCTAGAGTGGTCAAATTCACAGAGCTAGAAAGTCAAATGGTGGCTGCCAGGGTCTGCAGGAGGGGAGATGAGGAAGTTAATGGATGGGTAGTTTCCATGAAGGAAGTTGAAAATGTTCTGGAGCTGGATGGTGGTGATGTTTGCACAGAAAAGTGAAGGTACTTAGTGCCACTGAACTGTATCCCTACATGTGGGTAAAACAATGCATTGTGTTTCATGTATTCCTAGCGATAAAAATAAATCTTTAAGCCTGTTATTTACTCAACCCTATTTGTAAGTGATGAAGTGAGAGCTGAGGACACACCGTCAGTAAGTGGTGTAGAGTCAGGTGTAAGCTGGCTCATCTGGATTTTCAGCGCTTAGCATTTTGCATATTTTACTCCCTCCTTCTATGAACTCCTGACAGCTGCTTCCCCACCCACATTTCCCAAACAAGTGAATAAGATGCAAAACTCTCACCCAGATACCCCCACTTCTCCAGTAGAGGGTCTGCTTATTTCTCATCTTTCCCCAGCTGCCAAGACCACCATGCAGAGTCCCACCAGCAAAGCCCCCAAAACCACCACAACTGGCATCAAGGTCACAGAGAGCAAGAGGAGCCTAGGGGCTCAGCCCCTGATTCTGGGAGCTACAGTAGGAGGGGCACTGGCCACTGCTCTGCTTGTAATTGCAATTTTGGGACTGATGGTCTTCTTCAGGTGGAAAAGAAGGAAAGGTAAGTGGTTCAGCATGGACTCTCTGCCCAAGCTTCCAAATTAGGTGATTCTTAGCACTCACCTGCATCAGAATCACTGAAGGTACTTCTTAAAAATGCAGCTAACTGTAGATCTCCCCTCAAACCCTCCAAGTCAGGCTCTGAGGTTTGTGCTTGGAAATCTGCCTTTTAATAGGCCCTACAAGTGGGATCAGGTTTTTTTTTGTTTTGTTGTTTGTTTTTGCGGTGCTGGGGATTGAACCCAGCCTTGTGCTTGCCTGCAAGCACTTAACCAACTGAACTATATCCCCAGCCCGGGATCAAGTTTTGAGAACCACCAATCCTTGTCCACACAATTCGGATCATCTGCCAGTTCTTCGACCTTTAAATAGTAATTTCGCATCAATTCTCACCTTTTGATTCCTGGAGGAGGGAGGACTTGCCCTGGGAAAAGTAAGGGAGAGAGTAGAAGGAACAGGAAGTTGGCCTAACTCAGCAAGGATTGGTCTACTGCCCACTTTTTAGAGCCTAGCTTGAAACTGGAGAATCAAAGTGGATAAAGCAGATTCTGCTTTTCAAGAAACTCAGAGGTAGCAGTGGTGGTAGTGGGAAAAGCAAGTTGGGGAAAGATCATAATTCCATTTATTATAGAATCAAAAAATAAAATAAAATACTTAGGAAAAAGTCTAATCAAGAAAGTGAAAATTTGTATGCTGGAAACAAAGTATAAAATGTTGTGAAAAGAAATTAAAGAAAGGCATAAATAATTGGAAAGACATATAATCATGAATTGAAAAAATTAATGTTAAGATGCCCATTTTGGGACTGGGGTTGTAGCTCAGTGGTAGAGCACTTGCCTAGCATGTGTGAGGCACTGGGTTCGATTCTCAGCACCACATAAAAATAAATGAATAAAATAAAGGTCCATCTATAACTAAAAAAAATTTTAAAAAGAGATGCCCATATTACCCAAAGGAATCTACAGATACGGTGCAATCCCTATCAAAATCCCAATGACATTTCTTTCTGAAATGAAAATTTCATCTTAAAATTGGAATTTCAAAAATAATCTCCAAATAAGTAGGGCATGATGGCTCACTCCTGTAATCTCAGTGGCTCAGGAGGCTGAGGCCTGAGGATCACAAGTTCAAAGCCAGACTCAACAACTTAGTGAGGCCCTAAGTAACTTAGCGAGACCTTGTCTCAAAAAATAAAACTAAAAATCAAAAGAGCTGGAGATGTGGCTCATTGGTTAAGCACCCCTGGGTTCAATTCCTGGTACCGAAAAACAAAATCACTCCAAATAGCCAAATGTGAAGGACTCACACTTCTGGATTTCGAAACATAATACAAAACTACAGTAATCAAAACAGCCTGGTACTGGCATAAAGACAGACACTGGAACAAAACAGAGAACCCAGAAATAAACTCTTAAATATACAATCAAGTGATCTTTAACAAGAGTGCCAAGAACAATAAATAGGGGGAAAGGAAGAGGACCAGCTGAGAGTTAAGAGGAATGGTCCACAGCGTCAGCAGAAGTCTTGAACACAACTGCAACCCTGAAGCTGAATCTCCAAGGGGCAGAAGCAGCCCGCACTAAGGAGAAAGTGCTAGAAGCTGTTTTGTGAAGGCGGGGGAAGAAAGAACAATGGGGGTGACTGCAGAGGAGGGCAAGGAGGAAGGTTGGAGTGGACAGGAAGATCAAGGGGGGAAAGGAAGTAAAGTTTGGAGACAGGGCAGGCATGAGGGGCCAACATACCCAGAAGAGCTTGTCTTAGGACTTACTGTCCAGGAGAGTAAGAGGTGAGGGCTGCTGGCAGCATGCCAGCTGAGTCCCAGGCCCTTCCTTGTTGGGGCAGAGCTTCTCTGCTGTCCAGGTCCCTTGAAAGATTGAGCACAGGATACAGCTGAGAAGATGAAATAGAGGATCACCATGGATGTCACACTGACATTCTGTTGGTCCTCTTACAGGTCAGCCTGCCAAAGCCCCACGCCCAGTCAGGTAAGTGTTTGTCCTCCCAAGGGGGCAGTTTGGGGGATAGGGGCTGGTTTGGGAAGTCTCCTTGGAAAAACCACACAAGGTGCCTGTTGGAGCCACTCTCCATCCCCAACTCAGCCAGTCCCTGTCCTCCTGTCCTCCAACAGGCCAGGCTCTTCACCTAAGCAGACTTCACCTCCTGATGAAGACCAGAGCGCACAGACTTTCAGATTCTCCTCTGCAGAACTGCTCCCTCCAGTCTTTCTCCTGGGTCCTCTTTCCTTCTCTCCTAAGCTGCAGCTTATGTTCATCTGGTTCCCTCAGCCTTGGACATGTCTTCCTGGACACATCCAGCTCCCCAGATCTCCTTGTCATTCTTGCTCTCTGTCCAGTCTGTCCCTTTCCCTTGATGAATGCCCCAGAACCCCAGGCATCCTTTGCCTCCAGCTCACCATCTCTCGTCCTTTCCTTTTCATCCTCCCATTACCATACTTTTCCTGATCAAAGACTCCCTCTCTCTCCCTGCCCAGCTGCTCTTCTTCCCCATCTCCAGGTCCCTTCTCCTTCCAGAGACCCAGCCTGAGCCCCTGCCCAGAGAACCTGACACCAACTCAATTTGTTCTATTCTCCCAGTTTTAGCCATGGCACTGCCAGCAGAGAGAGAACAGGACTAACCCTATTTCTCCTCTCTACCTTCCCCCAATACAAGCAGCTTCCCTAGAAAATCCCACCTTCACTTAGTGCTGAGACCTCTGCTGGGCAACTCCACCAGAGCCTCTGATGCCCCTTCCAGGCAGCCTCCTTCTGAGGGGCTAACACCATCACGTTCATCCTCAGTGTGCCAGGGCAAGTTTTAGTGGTCCCCAAAGAGAACCAGCTCCCAAAATGTCTTGATTCTTTTATGCCCAGACTCTAACCTACTTCTCAACCTTTTGTCCCCAAGCAATGAACTCTTCCCAAACACTGAGGAGCAATATGAGAATGCTGGGAATAGAGGTAAGTCCTACCACCCCCATTCCCATTCCACCCAGGCTCTTTCTTCTCTAAACACCCCTTACCTCCACATGCATACCTGTGCTCTCCCCCATTCTATCCCTCACTTCATCTCCCGACCTAGCAGACACCCTGACTGCTGCAGCCCCTGCCATCTGTCCACCTGCCTGCCACACCACCTGCCCTCAGCACTCCTTGATTTCTCCCCAACTAAGACACAACATAGACCTGAAAGTGAACCCCAAGGTAAGCACCTTATTCCTGAAGGAGGTAAGGGGGAGAAGGTGGCAAGCAAGGAATGGAGGGCCCGTGGTGTGGGCAGGACACTCAGGATGGAGGAGAGGGACAATTCGGCCTCCACTAACATCCTCTTCTTCTGGTTCTCACCCAGGATGACATTGTCTACGCCTCCCTCTCCCTCTCCAACTTCACCTTGTCAGGAGCAGCTCCCGGCCACACTCTTCATGGGGCCTTCCCAGAAGAGACCCTATATTCTGTCCTGAAGACCTAAAGAGTGGGATTGAATGATGATCTTAGAATCAACTATGCTTCCAATAGTCACCAAGGTCAGACACAGACAGCTCAGAAATTAGGAAGTTTAAAGGACACAGGAAACTGAAACAGCCATCTACTCCAGTTCCCTCTTCAACCTCCCAGCCCTTGCCCACAAAAATAAACATAACCACAGAATTTGCCTAAATGTATCTGAGAAGAAAATGTCACCTTCAATTTCTGTCCTTCCCACCAACAATGAATGCTAAAAGACTCACACCCAAGCCCCCTCCTCTAGAGTTTTTTTCTCACTGACTATTTCAGGCCAGGAAACACAAATCCCCAAAACTGGTAGCCACCACAGAACCCAAGTCTGCTTCTGATCTAACCTCATTTCCCCTCACCATAATCACTCACATGCACCCTGAGTGCTTTCCATCATCTCATGGAAAGATCAATCCTGCTTAGACCATGTGCCCATTTGAGGCACAGGAATGATGGTTAAAGTGCTTTCCCAAGACCACAGGGCTAGCATCACTGAACCAGGATTTGAAGCCAGACCTGCCCTTCTGGAGGTTCTCCCAGGACTTAGGTCTCACTGCTTTCCCCAGCTTCCTATGACATGCAGGCCTCATGAGTGCCTCCCATCAGAGGCACCCAAGTGCCACAGTGACATGTGGAGAGAAAGAAGCCAAAATGCAGCACTGCTTAGAGAGAAGCCAGACCAATCACATCGATAACCTGCTTTATTAACACATACACTGCACAACTGAATTGAACTTTGTAGCCAATTAACAATTATCGTCCGCTCAGGGACCCCTTGAGACTCCCTACGGCTGCAGAGAACAATGGGGTAAGAAAACAGGACTACTCCTCAAAGAAGGCTGCAGGGAACCCCTCTGCATCCTCTCTGTGCCGCGGCTCCCCTTGCTCCTTGGACTCGACTCCAATATCTTCCATGAGTTGCTCCAGGTCACTGGAGGCTTCATCTTCAGTGGGGATACTTTCAGCTTCCTTAGTTGGAGGCTCCTGGGGTCTGGGCTCTTCTTTCCCCTCCAAGGGACAGGCCCTATGAGCAGCTGGTGGGGTCAGGCCCTTCGGCATGATTCTAACTTCTTTTTCCTGAGACAAGTTGGTTACTGAGGCCTTGGTCTGGGGAACTTGAAATTTTTTCTTAGGGCCTAAATGGGGACAAAGTTCAGAGTCCTATTAGGCAAGACTATGGTGGCTTTTTACAAGTAAAACTCTAAATTCCTATGCAAAAAAGAAAATCTCTGGAAAAGATCTCAGTATAAGGAATATGAGCTTTTGGGTCAGAAAGACTTGGATTCAAGCTGTGGATAGCCATGCGCTCAGTGTGGGTCTTGAACAAATTTTACACTCTGCATCTCAGCTGTCCTATATTTAAAATGTCAAATATCCAGTCATAAAGCAACTGAAAGAAATAGAAGGAACAAGCAGGGAAGGACCCATCTAGTCTCTACAGTAATAATCAATGAACATTCTCTTCTCCTGTATTCCCCCATCCCTAGAATCAAGTCCATACCCATCCTGTTTCCATAGTGTGTGCTGAATGTAATGTGAGGCATGCGCTTTCATTCTTTGTTTCTTCTTTAATGTAGTGAAAAGCTCTAGAATTGTTCAGAAATGATCTAGGAGCGGATAGGCAGACATGGACCTCATTTCTCGGCAGCTTTAGGCCTTGAGCCTTACCTGGCTGGTCCAGATCTGAATTCCTCTGCCCTTCTTTCCTTCCCATTATGGGTGCAGGCGGCCCCATGGATTCATTGCCCAGAGGTCTCTTCACTATCTTCTTTTTCACGGTCCCATCTTGTCCATCTGTTATGCCTGTATCACCCCCAGCCCCCAAAATATCAAGGACATTTTTTTCTCTCTCAATGACAGTTTGGAAAGGGCAGATGGTCTCCCCACATGTAGTCTGCCTTGCTCCACATCTTCTGCTCATTCTCAATCTAGTGAGTTCTCTCAGTGGCTTCCAGGTCCCCGTCCATCTCAGGGGTTTTTTTTTTGTTGTTGTTGTTGTTGTAATGCCCCCCACCCCGCATCTTCTCCTCCTCTTCATTGTTCTCCTGCGAGTCTGCCTTCTCTAGGAAGCCATCTTTATTGACTAAGAATTTAAAACCTCCCATCTTTAACCTAACATTTTATAAAACAAAGAAATGAGGAGGCTCCAGCTTCTTTCCTGATACTATCAGCTAGTTCTGCCTGCGTTTTCAGGCCCTGAGTTGACACAGTTGGATCCAGCTACCTGCAGACCCTGACACTCCCTGCTCCCGCCCTGCCTTAACTGTGGGACACATCCCCTTTCCAGCTGGCTTGCTTACGTCTTGCCTTGGGCTTTTTTGAATGTGTTTTGGTTGGCTTGGGACCAGGCAAAGTTGGGTCCTGTGAATGGGACAGAAAAAAAATTAAAAGATAAACTCAGTCATGTAACTGTTTTAACAGACAGGGATGCTACAGAATAGTGGGTGGGTTTCAGGGAATCAAACTATGTTCTTTGCGTCAAACACTGCTTAAAACTGTCATAGCACAGAGAAAAGTGTACGCTCACCTTCCCATTCTGTTTAGTATGAGTCAATGCAACATTTTAATGCATAAAAGAAGGAAATAAAGCTAGGTCACAAGCATAATAAAAGTTGTTAATTAAAAATAATTAAAAGAGAAAGTGAAAAATCTTTATTTCATATTCCTGAACAAGAGATGCTAAGTAAATGAGTGAACGAATATCTTAAGTGTCCACAGAGGAGAGAAGAGTAGAGAAAAGCAACCTGCTATTCTCTCAAATTGCTCCATAAAGGACCACAGAAATATGGTAGGAACTGAGATTATAATCAAGAAAAAAATGTACTAGAGATGTGAGAAATGGAGAGAATGAGAAGGATAGAGGAAAGCCTCCTTCTGTGGAGGCCTCTAGGACACAAGGCCAGCCAGCTGGGGCTTCCCCAAGGCCGAACGGAATGGATCATAGCAAATGTAAACCCACCATAACCAGATCCTTACAGGACTCTCCTAAAAGGAGATCCTGACCTAACCAGTAGTTAAAGCTAATCTTACTCTTTTCTCTTCTTTCTCCTCCTCTATCTCTGATTCCTCCTCTTCTTTTTCCAAGCAGGACTCTGGGCTGTTAGCCCCAGAAAGCATTAAGTCTAGAGCAGGAAAAGGAAACAAAAGCTAAAAAATTTATCTCCCCAGAAGTTGATGAATTATGGAGCTGATGCAAGGGAATCTCTTTTTATTCTGCCTTCTGTGTCCAAGTAATATTTTCTCCATAAAATTAGTTTCCAGATTACACAATTCCACCCTTTTCAAAGCCCATCGTATCCACCTACACCCTCTGTTTTCACCCTCTTTTTCCCCATTCCTCTCTCCACCCAACTGTCCATCCACCCTGAATACTGGATCAATGAAATTCACAAGAGCCTCCTATTACAGAATCCAGAACTAAACTTGAGCTGCCACTTTCGCGGAAGAGTCCCTCCCCTTCCCCTTTAGCCTCCCCCTCCACTTCTACCTTTCCCATCCCCACTGCTGTCAGATCCACTGTAACGGCTCCAGAAACCAAACAAGTTGACCCTCTCCTGAGGGAACAAGAAACAAAAGCATCATGCACTACCTTCCAAGGGAGCCTTCGCCCTCTGTCTTCTAAATTTTCATTCTGACAAAATTTGTATTCATTGTCCATACCATTTCACTTGAAACATCGTATTAGGCCTATCTGGACTTTTATGGAGATTAACTGTAATCTATTTTCCCAGTTTATTCATAATTCAACAAGTAACAGAGAAAGAGAAATTCAGTTTGTCATTCTCAAACCCACCCTTGCCCTAAATTAATCTGGGCCCTCATGTCTGCCACTCATGATTTGACTCATGGGCAGAACCTGTGAGTAAAAATTCTCAGATTAAAAGAGAGATTAGGATACATGTATCCGAGACTTGAAGTTAAATAGGGAGGCAGGCTGACCCCTACCACAAACTGTCTCTTTGGGCTGAGAAAAGATCCCACTTGTTCAAGGACACGGGAAGAAATGAATGAATGAAGGAGTCAAGGAAATCTGGCCTCAGAAGAAAAGAGCAGTTCTAAGGCTTGGAATGGGAAGGACAACCAGTTTTCAGCAGTGGGGAGTATGGTTTTCTTTGTGTCCAAGTCCCAAATAAAAGCAAGTATGTGATCTGAACACTCTCCCACCCCAATGCTGATCTGCTCTGCCTTCTGAGCCATCATGATGGCTGCCACCAGTTTCTGGCTGTAGTCCTTATTCCTGCACTTTTTCTGAAATGGAAAAAGATTAGTCAGTAATAAATACTGCTTAAAAAACATTCAATAATAAATATTAGAGACATTCAATAAATATTAGAGAGGTGATCTCAACATGCTGCCACCCACCAGACATTATTTTAACTACATTTGTTTCCAAGTATTGATATAAAACTCCTCTATTCTCAATCTTCTGAACTCAGATACAGCACTCCTCTTTCTCCTAATAAACCTCTCACCAATTCCTAGAAAAATTTTCAATCAACATTTTGGTATCCTCTCCAAAGTGAATCTAATAGGAATTTAAAAAACAAAAAACAAAGGAGTTCAGGTGATCTCACTTATAGTAAGCTTCTCACAAGTTCCTTAAGATACCATTGTTTGATTTAATTCTGTTTCCTTTTCTAAGGCCTCTGAGTTGCTGGGTTTCTGCTCATCTTATGGCTATTGGACCCACAGTGACCCAGGAAGGCTTTGTGCCCCAGAGATATCTGGCAATGTCTGGAGACAATTTTTTGTTTGCCATGACTAGAAGCAGGGGACAGGGGTAGAGGCAGGGCCAGATGCCAGGAGAACCCAGGGGTGTTGTTAAACATTCTACAGTGCACAGGACAGCCCTTCACAACAAAGGATTATCTGGTTCAAAATGTCCACAGTGCTGAGAATGGTAAATCCTAAATTAATCTGGGCCCTCATGTCTGCCACTCATGATTTGACTCAACTGTAGATACGTTCATCTTCAGGAAGGTTCCCTGCAAGCAGGGAAGGAGCCTGAAAAATAATCATTACCCCACTGCAACCTACTAAAAAGAAGAGTGCCTCATAGTAGCCTCACCCTTGGCATGACTGATCAGACAAGAGACCATCCTCAGAGAGTTTTCCCTGGGAGCAGATCACATTTAATAAAGGGAAGATTTTGTATTCTAGTTCCCTGTATCACAACAGACTCCCAGGGTTTGCTCACCACTCCTGCTAGCTCCAGGGACAGCTCCTGGAAATTCTTTAGCATGTTGACAGGGATCCAAGCACGAGAAACTGTTTCTCCAAAAAATGTCACATGGTACTTAGACTGCAATAAAAAAAATGGTCCTGTTTGATTTCCGTCCTTCTCTCTGCTTTTCTCCTCTTGCCAGAAGAGGTGGAGAAGATATGGTGACTCACAAAGAAGGTGCTACGCTTCATATGCTCCCTGAAACCTGAATCCCCTTCTCCACCTCTCCCCACTATTCTTCCATTCTGACCTCAGGAATTCTAGCCAAAGCATCTTTATCAAAACCATAAATGCCCTACTAGTGGATAAAGATTTGATTAAACACGAGTTTATTTCTAGTGGTAAGTACTTACCTCCATATTTCTAACTCTAATTGTCTGCTTCTACTTATGTCTGCTAGCTGCATCTATGATTCTAACTCTAAACATCTTAGGATGGATATGCTTGTTCATTACTTTGGCCTGAACCAGGAAACTCACAGGCAGAGAATCAAGATGAGAAGCGAAGAGAAAATATTCCCCTAGGTCAGGATCAGATTCTACCATGCCTGGCCACCTGGAGAAGAGAGACAGACATAGGGATACAAGAGGAGGTGTTAGATGAACAGAACATAAGCTAATGGGTATATATGTACAGAAAAGGGCCATACAGGGGCTGGGGCTGCGGCTCAGTTGTAAAGCGCTTGCCTAGCATGTGTGAGGCACTGGGTTCAATCCTCAGCACCACATAAAAATAAACAAAATAGTTACTAAAAATATATTTTTTAAAAAAGAAAAGGGCAATATATTTAGTAAACAAAGAATCCAAAAGATCCCTTATTAGTACCCTCCAGTGAACACTTTCAAATGACTGAAGTGTCTTCCATCAATGTACAAAGAAGGTCAGATTCTTCCTAGTAGTGGTGTCTGCATGTTCCCCCAACCCCAAGAATGAAATCTCCACGGAAGACACTATCCTACTCTTCCTCATTCTCTTTACTTTGCATGCTCTCACAACTCAATATTTTACAATGCCTTGATTCCCCCCTCCTTTTTCTACCCAGTTGTGGGAGCATTGCTAGACCTTTCTTCCATAAAGATACCATCTAACCCTGGAACCTCAAGAAAACATGATCTTTCAAAACCTCCAGACTTGATACTGTGTCTTCTCCTTCACCTCATGATTCCCTGACCTACGATTGAGAAAACCAATATACAGAGAATATAATTACTTGCTAAAGATCAGTCTAACTTGTTAGACCTTAACTTAGACCTTAGAAAGACCTTGCTCTTTCTAAGGCAAGTACTATTTCCATTACAATGTTTTCCATTCTTTCCTTCCCTTCTTGAACCTAGCACTCCCAAGTTCAGGATGGATGCTCTCACTTTATCATGGTGCCCTACCAGGGGTAACCATATTGCTTGGCCCAGATGATGGATCCTGGGACATAGGAGGCATAGGCCACATCACTCTCACGCCCTGTCCAGATCTCCTCAGGAATATCACAGCGATTATAATCCAAGTCTGCCAAAAGAGAGAAGGAATGAAGGGACAGGAAGACACTCATAAGGTAAATATCAAGACACAGGCTGTGAGAGAACAAGAAGGAAGTGGTGCAGGAAACAGGTGGAACAAAAGTAGCACCTGGAGGAAAAGAATAGGGAGACCCATGGAGGAAATGCAGCCTGAGCCAGAAGTTGGAGTGCTACCTCCTGATACTCTACAGAGATCCCAAACTTCTGCTTACAAACCCTTGTGTGACTCTACTCCCATCTATGGAGCAATGTAAGGGTGATTTCTCTGAGACTATTTTCTCATATGTAAAATAATTGAGCTGGACAAAATCATCATTTTTTCTTCAAAGTAGTTTCAAACATTTTAGAATTCTAAGATTACTGGGTCTTTCTCACCTACTTTACCCTATAAATCCCATATTTCTTCCTATCTACCAGCCCAATACGAAATATTCAAATCAGGATTGACAGGATCAGACCAATACTGAAGAAAATGGAATTCACTCAATACGTACATTGAGAATTCCAGGCCCCCTTTTCACATAACTCTGCAGGGTCTTTTTGCCACTATTTATGCCCATGTTCATCTCCACAGGATAGGAACTTCCTTTCTCTCAGCCACTACAAGGACCCCTTGAGTGCTCAAAATACCTATGTCATAGTTACTCTAAGAGTCACATGTCAGGAAAGAAAGGGAAGAACAATAAAACCTGAAAAAAAATTTCTACTTTTTTCTACCTGTATTCTGCTCACAAGACCAATTATCTGGGAGAATTGAGGGGTCAATGTTCCCACGCAGTCGCCTCCATTTCTCACAGTTTGGAGAGGAACATTGGACCCAAACTAAACAGTGACCTATGACAGGAAAAAAAAAAAAAAGCTTTCATAAATGACTCAAAAATAGGTTAGTCTTTCTTTTGTGGGGGCAGGAGTAACCAGGGATTGAACCCAAGGGTGCTTAACCACTGAGCCACATCCCTGGTCTTATTTTGTATTTCATTCAGAGACAGGGTCTCACTGAGTTGCTTAGCACCTCACCTTTACTGAGGCCAGCTTTGAACTTGTGATCCTCCTGTCTCAGTCTCCCAAGCTGCTGGGATTACAGGCGTGCGTCACTGCACCCAGCTGGTTATTCCTTCTTCAATCCAACTAAAACCAATAATAACCTTCCCACTCCCCCAGAATCACAGCTCCATATAAACCTTACATATCAACTAGTCCAGTCTCTGACCTATGATTGGGAAAACCAACATTCAGAGAAGATAATTACTTGCTAAAGATCAGTCTAACTTAAGTTAGACCTTAGAACTCAGGCAAGCAGAAGGATGGCTTCCTGTATTGATAGTTCTTAGATAAAAAGATTGCCTTTGGATGCGGGTGTAGTTCAGTGGTAGAGTGCTGGCACAGAATGTGCTGGGTCTTGTGTCCAATTCCCCACCCTACCCCCCACTGCAAAAAAGTTGGTATTTTTCCAGACAGTGCTTCATTCTCTGTTGTCATAAAACTACTGAAAAGTTCTTTTGAAGGGCTCACCAGCCTCTCTTGTGCTCAATACACAGTTCTTTTATGAATCTCAATTGATTTACCTATTACCAAATCACCAAATTGAAACCTTTAAGACCAACAGCCCTGGGTTCATTCTCCTCCCAAAGACATTGCTCTAAGTCTAGAATTTCTCTCCCATTTGCTTTGGGCCCCAAGGACCATTCCTCCATTTATCCATTACCTTCCAAATTCCCACCTTGGCCTCTCTCTTTTCCCCACATCTTGATTTCACATCCAACCTCCTCTCTCTCTCTCCCTCCCAAACCCTTCTACAGTGTCAATTGAAATTCCACAGAATTGAACAACAAGTGTTCACATAGCCTTAACCTCTGAACCTCTGTCTCCTTTATGGAGAGCCATAATGACACTCCCTGACTTCTACTCCAGTCCTCTAAGTGGATTCCGTCACCTCTCACACTCCCCGTGTCTCTCAGGACAGACTGTGGGGCCAGCATTCTCCTTACTCCCATCGCTACTATCCTCTCCTTCCTATAAACCCTTTCTTCCTTTGAGAACCTACCATCCTTTCACTTCCACTGTAAATATGCTGGCATGTGGCTCAGTCTTTTCTTCCACATCTGGCCTTCAGTCCAGACGACCATAGGAATACCTCAAAAATACCCATTCTCTCAGTTCCTTCAAGTTTCCTCCATGTCACCTCAGTAATCCACTCCCACTTCCACATGCCCAACCAATCATCTGCAGGAACCATGAACGCTTTGATTCACTTATCCAAACATCTTCTCTGACAAAAATTCCCTGTCCTCCTACCTCACCTGTTCAAAAAGCCCTACAGCAACTTTCATTTTATCTTGCTCTCCAATTCACTATCTCCTCCCATCTTCTCTGCTTGGTAACGACCTCTGTGCTTCACTCTGAACCAATCAACTTTGGTCCTCTAACATTTCCTTAGACTCTTTGCAGATGTCGTCAACTCCCTTTCCATCTATCCTTCCTTCCACCCATGACAACACACCACCTTGAATGAAGCCAGTTTCTACCTTTTCTGTGCTTACACTCCTGAAACTGAGAGTTGCTGGAGAAAACCCAGGCACATAGGTGTCACTATATTTTCACAATTAATATCATCAACCATTATGTTCCTCTCATGTGATTATTCACAAGAAAATGAGTAGAAATAAATCACCCTAATGATATAGAACTGGGTACTTATGGCTTGGGATGAACTATCCAATGATAGAAGTTTTTTAATGTTTCCTTTCAAACAACTTAAGGAAAAAATAATGTGCTCTGGAAAACTGATGCTCACCATGCGTGGCTCAAGGACAATGAAGATTGATGTCACCGACCCACATTAAGAGCATTTCAATTGGTCATTCATTCCTGAAATGCTAGCATCCTGGGTTCTGTGTTATCTCATTCTCCTGTCCCCTCCCCTCATCTTTCAGCTTCCCCCTCAGTTTCCTTTGCTGGAGTCTCCTCGTTCACCATCCAACCTTTAAATGTCATGGTTCCAAAGCCCAATAATGGGCCTTCTTTCCCCACACTACACTTTTCCTTATGACAAGATCACCCATTCCCATATCTTTGAAATATACTTTCATATCCAAGTTACAAATTCCACCTTGCTCTTTGGCTTTTTTATTTTTTTAATGTGGTACTGGGAATTGAACTTGGTCTTGTATACACACTCTGCCACTAGTCTACATCCCTAGCCCTGATATTTGGATGGCTCAAAAAGACCTCAAAGTTTAGTACACCTGAACTTGAATCTTATCCCACAAATGTGTTCTTCCTACACTCTCGTCACTTTCTTTTACATAACTGGTTAAGCCAGAAACCAACCATCTTTGACAGAACCTCTCCTCTCTTCCTGCCCCCAATATAATTCATTACCAAGTTCTCACAATTTTATCTCTAAAACTTATTATAAAACCATCTACTTCTTTCTCTCTCTCTCTCTCCACTTTTATGATCCTAATCCCAGTCACCAAAATACCTAATGCTAGCACTAATTTAATAAGGGTTGACTCCTGTCTTCTCCCCATATTCCATCCTCTAATTTATCACCAAAGGATCATTTTTAAATATTAATTTGGCCAGGTATAGTGATGCAAACCTGTAATCCCTGCTACTCAGGAGATTGAGCCAAGAGGATCACAAGTTCAGATAAGCTTGAGCAACTTAGTAAGACCTAGTCTCAAAGTAAGGTTTTAAAAAGGTCTAGGGATGTAGCTCAATGGTACAGCACTTGCCTAGCATGTGCAAGGGCCTGGTTTCAATCCCCAGTGTGACACACACACACAAAAATAATTTAAGGATGATACTCACTTGGTTAAAATCCACTAATGGTTTCCCCACTGCACTTAGGATAAAAATCTCACTCTAGCATGGTCAAGGTCATTGATCTAGCCACTGTCTACCTTCATTCCATTTTTTTTTACAGGCATTTTCCCACCTTCCCTCCCCTTGCTCTCTGAACACCAATCACACTGACTTTTTTTGAGGGGGCAGCGGTATTGACAATAAGACAAACTTACCCTACCTAAAACTTTCTCCTACTCTTCACTTGAATAACTTCTTTATCTTCACGTTGCATCTGAAATATGATTTCCTTAGAAATGCATTCCCTGACTAGCCCAATCTTACTTAGGTCTCCATCATTTCCTCTTGTGATACTCTTCTCTTTCTTCACAAGATTTAATGCAAATTGTATTTATGGGATATACCCCTTTCTACTTTCTTCTCCAGAAGACTCTCTTCTCCTTGGCAATTGTAAAAACAGAAGGAACAGTTCACTTATAGCAAAAGGCTGACATATTCACTACAATCATAATTCAACTCACAAGCGCCACCTAGGGAAGGAACTCACATCTGTCCATCTAAAATCCTGTCCTTGTCATAATGAGAGGTATAGGAGATGGAGCCACATAAACCTAATGACACTGGTTTATTTAGATTAACTAGAGATCAGGTCAATGGGGTCTATAGTATACCAAGAAGAGTTTTTTTTGTGTGTGTGTGGGGGGAGTACCAGGGATTGAACTCAGGGGCACTCAGCCACTGAGCCACATCCCCAGCCCTATTTCATATTTTATTTAGAGGCAGGGTCTCACTGAGTTGCTCAGTGCCTTGCTTTTGCTGAGGCTGGCTTTGAACTCACAATCCTCCTGTCTCAGTCACCCGAGCTTCTGGGATTACAGGCACGCACCACTGTACCCAGTCAAGAAGAGTTCTTAATAGGTACATCTAAGTTTTTTTAAAAAATATTTTTGTAGATGTTGATGGAACTTTATTTTATTCATTTATTTATATGCAGTGCTGAGAATCAAACCCAGTGCTTCACTCATGCTAGGCAAGCGCTCTACCACTGAGCTACAACCCCAGCCCAGTGCATCTAAGTTTACCTGTTCAAATAAAACCAAAAGAAAAAACTTTTTAGTTCTCTTTTTAAGAAACAAACCTTTCTACAATACTCCCTTGGGGTGATCCAAGATTCAGATCACCTGACTATCCAATTAGATTATACTTCCAGCTCCTTATTACTACTAAGTCGTTGTAATAAGAGGAATGGTTCACTAACCTGGACTATCTTGTTGGTACCCACATAGTCTTCCTAGAATTTTCTTCCAAGTCTATGAAAATTCTATCATGCTTTTACAATCAAAACTATATACATATTCACATACATATGAGATACTACTTGACTTTTTATTACACCATTTCTTATACTTTGGATTTTGTTTTTTATTATTTTGGGGTTTTTTTGTGCAAGCCTGTTTTCTCCCAAATCATCAGCTATTTATGTCTAAATTTTTTTTTCGGTGCTGAGGATTGAATCCAGGGTCTTGTACTTATGAGGCAAGCACTCTACCAACTGAGCTATATCCCCAGCCCATATGTCTGAATTTTTGAACTTACTAATGTATTGAATGACCTATTTTATTTCTTGCTATAAATGTCCAAATGTCACCTTGATTATTTCATACATTACACTTTTTTATTATCTAACACACTAAAACTGTAATTCTATGAATGAGAGCTATCAAATGTGTTCATCATTGTATTTCTAGCACCTACAAGGCACATAATTAAGGCACTAACAACTGTTTTTAAGAGAATAAATAAGCTGGGGATATAGCTCAGTGGTACAGTGCATACTTAGCATATGCAAGGCCCCAGTTTCAATTCCCAGCACAAAAAAATTTCATAAAAATAAATCCATATTCATCATGACCCTGCCTTCAATCCATCCAAAAGACTAAGGTGTCTTTCTTTATAAAGAACAAATTCCCTAAATCTCTTCCCATTCCTATCTCTTCAATTACTCCCCATCTTTAAATAAATTTCCCTCAACATAAATCTGCTCATGTCTCTCTTCTAAAAGATATGCTAGGGATGGTGGCACATGCCTATAATCCCAGCACTTTGGAGGCTGAAGCAGGTGGATCAGGAGACCAGCCTGGGCAACACAGGAAGACCCTGTCTATACATTCATAGATAGATGGATGGATGGATAGATAGATAGATAGATAGATAGATAGATAGATAGATAGATAGGAAGGAGAAAGTTTTAAATGAAAATGCCTCCCACAACTCTCCCACTCAGTCCCTTTTATTTACTATTTTTCCCCTTACTTTTCATGTCTATACTAACTAAAAAAGTATTTACTCTGCAACCAACTATAACAATCCATGTACCCTGACCAATCCATATGATAACTGTTACCAAAACCTAATGGCTTCCTAACTATGATATCCTTGAACATTTTCAAATCTTTACCCACTTTGGCTTCTCCATGGTAGCATTTGACATGACTAAGCAATCCCTCTTTCTTGAAATTCTCTTCTCCTCTGACATCTGTGACACCACTCTCCTAATTTTTCTCCTACCTGTCTGACTACACCTTAGTTTTCTGCCTGGGTACAATCTAAAATGCCTGGTACGTAGGGACTATGTGAATAAATGACTGAATGAATGGAATCTTTCTTTTTCTCAGCAGCATATTCTCTAACAAGCAGTTGTGAAAGATATAGTCTGAGCTTCCTCTAACATCCTAATCCTTGTCTCCCTTCTCCATTTTGAATTTTTAGTCCAAACAGGCTTGACAAATAAAGTGATAAGCTTTGGATAAACTCACCAAAACCACTTTCTTCTCCTTTTTTCTGATCTCTGATCTGAGAATCACCCTGAATCATTTTCTCTGGTTGGTCTTTCTCTCTGCACTCATGTCCACCTTGAACTTTCTCCATTTTTTCATCTTCTGGGAAGATAAAACAAAACATTATGGGGTGGGGAGATGAAGAAAAGAATCTTTATAGACAGCAAAGGCCAGTGAAAGAAGAAAAATCAAAGCCCAATAATTTCTAGACTTGGACTGAACATTCTCAGTCTGTTTGCTGTCCCATTCTCTCATTTCTTGAAGCATTTGAGTCAGGCATCAAAGCATACTTGACTATACTTACGCATTTCCTTCTTTCTTTTGCTTAAGGAAAGTCTATTAAATTTCTTCTCAGAGGGTGTAGGAACTGGCTGGCCTGATTTAGATGTCCTTATCTCTGGGATAAGTCCATCTTCTATAGAGGCTGAAATCTCTGGAGTATGAGGTACTATTTTCCTCTCTCTGAAAATATTTTCAAACGAAAAAGTTAAAAGGAGCAAGTTTATAGTACTAATCTTTTGAAAGACCTCAAGGGTGAAAGGATAAAAGATTTCTAGGTTTGGGGGGAGGGGTATGGCTTGGTGGTACAGCACACGCTTAGCAAGAACAAGGAAAAACAAAACAATCCTATGTCCACTAAAGCCACGTGAGGTCATTTTACTCATCTACCTGCCTAATTTTTCTCAACTAAAAAAGGTTTCTTTTCTGAGCTGAGAGAAATCAGTAGAAATAAAATTACATAACTTAAAAATGCATTTTAAATTATTTTTAAAAGTTCATTTTAAAATTTAGGTGAGATGGGCATGGTGGTGTATGCCTGTAATCAGTAGAAACACTATAAATGACTAGATAGATAGATAAATCACCATTTCCCAATGTTAATTCCCCCTGTGTTCAACTTGCCTCCCTGGGATAAACTTACCCATCAGCATTATCATGATCAGTAGCAGAAACAATGCCTGGTTCTCTGTCTGACTCAGTACGTACTACGGTCTGGATACAGGAAGTCTCTGCAAAATTAAGACCAGATCCCATCCCTCCCAAAACAGAATATTATAAGCAGAGAAGCAATAAAACAATCACTCCATTATTTCCTAGCCATGACATTTCATTAAAATTTCTCTTTCCTGTTGCCTGGAAGAGCTTACCTTTGACCTCTAGTCATATGATAAAAGCTAAATCTTTAAATTTTCAGAAAAAAACTAGAAGCTGGGCACAGTTGTACACACCTATAAACCCAGCGGCTCAGAAGGCTGAGGAAGGAGGACCTTGAGTTCAAAGCCAGCCTCAGCAAAAGTGAGCTGGTAAGAAACTCAGTGAGACCCTGTCTAAATAAAATACAAAATAGGGCTGGGGATGTGGCTTAGTGGTGGAGTGCCCCAGAGTTCAATTCTAGTACCCTCCCCCCCAAAAAAGAAAAAAACCTAGAAATCTGTATCTTTCTGCAAGCCGGTCCAGACTGATCTGGTTCATTCCAGGACAGCCAGATAATGATAATTTTATTTTGTATATGTAACGTGTGTGTGTGTGTGTGTGTGTGTGTACTATATTTTATATCACTTTTCCTAAACTCCTTCTAGGAACAGAAGTATATCTGAGAATGACTGAAGTGTCAGACCATTCTCCTTAGCCTCAAACCTATGGAAAAGGTCCTGGGGCCTACACTACACGGGTCTTTCTTCTAAAAATCAAATCCCTAAAATGCTCAAACATTAAAAACAGAAAAACACAAGGATAGATGGAGACTAAATTCTTTAAATCTGGGAAAACAATTTTTCTTTTCTAAGTAGATTGGAACCATATAGAAATGAATTAAAATTGCAGTTTAAAATACTGTAAAAAGGGCATTTTAAAATTTGGCTGAGATGGACATGATGGTGCACACCTGTAATCCCAGCTACTTGGGAGACTGGGGCAGGAGGATCATAAATTTGAGGCCAGTCTGAGCAACTCAGCAAGTTTTCTCAAAATAAAAATAAAATGGGCTACGGATGCAGCTCAGTGGTGGAGGATCCTGCGTTCAATTTCCAGTACTGCCGGTCCCCCTATTTTATTTAATTTTTTTAGCTAAGACCATATTCTGAAATCAATATAATCCACTTTTCTAAAAGTCTGTACCTTTTATCTTAGGCAGTTTAGCCATGGTCCTATTGATAACAAATGAAGTATTTCAAAATCTTGTCTAATGACGAAAGAGAGGAAAAGCTGTCAAGCTTACACTACTCCTCAGATAAGTCACTTTGCCTAAATGAAACCCATTTTCTCTTACCACAAGTCGTACCCAAGCACTCCTGAAGGGACTTCTGAAGCACAATCTGGACAATCTCTTCAAATTCTGCATTGGTAAGACTTGATCTTCCCTGCAGAGATGAGGGTAAAGAGGGAAAATTGCTTATCTTTTCATAGTTCTCTCCTCTAGCCAGTCAGGGAAGCCTCCTTTAGATGAGGCAGTAAGTTCACAGGATTAAAGCTATGAAGGCAACATACCTAAGGAGTCCATAAACTTTGCCCCAGATGTCCTGGGAAGGAGTCAAAGGAAAATGTTTATAATATCTGTCTACTTCTACTCCCACCTCTAACCTACCTCATTCTATTATTTCATCAAATGTTTTCATCAAAATATCTTTTTGCCTCTTAGGGAAGAAAACAGAAGTTAAAAAAAAATCCATGAATATAACATTATAACCACAGGATGAAGTTCCCCACATGAAAAGATTTGATTGTCTAGCTCCAAGGGTTGGGGAGCGGGTGCAGGGTAGGAGGAACCCTCCTGCCAGAGCTCATTAATGTGACTCATACCTTTTCTTTCTTCTCTGTTGGCTTGTTGTCTTGAGCCTTTCCTTTTTTCTCCTGACCAACCCCTGGACCATCCTCTGTGGTTGACTTCTCCTCCTCTAACCTGGGTTTTGGTAGGCTTGGCTTGGCTTCTGCCATTGGGGAACTTATCCCCAGGGTCTCATCTCTGTGTGAGTTGGGGTCATGCAGTATCATGCTATGCAATTTCTGTATAGGTGGGGCAAAGGTTTTCTTTGGTCCCTTTCCACATTCTGAAATCGATCAAATAGAATTTATGAAACAGTCTAACAGACATTGCCAAACACTGTCCCTTGACTAGTCACATGAGAATTATATGGGGAGAATTTAATAAATTCAGATTCCTAGGTCTGTCCCTGCCTACTCCACATCACTCCCTGGGATTATGATGAAGTAGATTGAAGTGAGGCCCAGAAATCTGTAATTTTATAAGACTAGATGATTCTGGTACACTCCCAAATTAGTTTGGGAACCAATTCAAAGGTGTTAAATATAGGCATATGGGAAGATGACGTATTCAAGCGTAAAATTTTTTAAATTTGCTCATTTCAACTTTGAATACAATTTTATGAGAATTTAGCTAAAAAACACTAGCCAAAATCTACAAACTATTCAAGACCCAATCTTATGCTACCTCCTCCATGAAATTACACTAGTCCTCCCAGGTATAAGTATTATCTCTTTCTTCTGAGCTTTTATAATACTTTGCACCTCTCAGGTGGCATTTACCACATTCAACTTTATGTTATGAATGTTTAAATGTCTTTTTTCTCCCTATGAGTTCATAAATCATATTTATTTTGCTCAAAGCATCTTGCAAAGTAGCAATTTGAATAGGATGAACAGAAAATATATATGAACTGAACTGCCCTTTGGTGGATATGAAATAAATGCACAAGGTGAACCTCCCTCATTCTTGTCTCACCTTCTTTCTTCTGTAATGTTGTCATCACTCAGTTGAGAAACTACACTTTCTCTGCCTCTGTTAGAAAAAAGAAATGAACTATGACTCTGATATATTTTCCCCTCCCTGTTTTCTTGGGTTGAGGGTCTGTTTGCCTGGGAATCCTGACTACATTTCTACTTTTTTTACTATACTTCTCCCCCGCTGCGCAGTGCCAGTTACATACCGGGGAATGATGAGAATTACTGATTTAAAGATGAGCAACAATCCTTAGTGTTTTCAGTGTTTAGAACCATGTTTGATGCAAGGCGGGCACTCATATTAGGTGGCCATAAGAGTGGCAGTGGCTGAAGCATTAGTAGTAGTGGTTGTAGAACATGGACATCTTGAGAGTTAAAGAGTAAACACTTCTCTCATTTCCTGAAGTTCCCCTAAATACTTAGAACACAAATAGTTTGACAATTTCTGACCTAATTTAGGGGTTCTTATGCATAGAGAATTCACTTTGACATCATTATGTTTGTTTTTCATTTGCTTAGATCCTCAGCCAGCGTTTCCTCAAATGCTGAAATCTACCCATGTCAGAAATATTCAGTAACCAGCAGAGGTCTTCAGAGAATTTAGCACCTTCTATCTTATCCTTCTACTTAAAACCTAGCAGCTGGGTGTGGTGGTGCGCACCTGTAATCCCAGCACTTGGGAGCCTGAGGCAGGAGGATCAGGAGTTCAAAGCCAGCCTCAGCAACTTAGCAAGGCCCTAAGCAACTCGGTGAGACCTTGTCTCTAAATAAAATACAAAATAGGGCTGGGGATGTGGCTCAGTGGTGGAGTTCCCTGGGTAGAATCCCCAGTACAGTCATGGTTATTCTTCAGCCATCTATTCAGAGATGTTCTACACAACATCAATGGTATCAATTACTACTGATATTGCAAGTAATGTTAATGGTTAACATATATTCAACACTATTTTCTTTACCCTTTGTATATTATCTCATTTAATTCTCACAACAAATCTGAGATAGATACCATTTCATATGTGGAGAAACTGGAGCTTACAAAGATTTAGAGATATTGAGTAATTAATAAATAATAAAATCAGGATTGGAACATGTCTGATTCAAAGTTTGCGCTGTTAACTGTGCTATGCTACAACCCAATAGTCTAATTCAACGTGTCACCATCATGTTAATAAAACAAACTGAAAGCATACATAAGAATACATGTTAAAACAGACTTAAAGCATACATCCCCAGGGTTTTGTATTTTTTTTTTTCTGTCAGTGCTGGGGATTGAACCTAAGGCTTCCAGCATGCTAGGCAAGCTTCCACCATTGAGTGACATCCCCACCCCACCCCCTGATTTTGGTAATTATAACAAACTATATAGCTCTAGGAGGGCTTTAGAGGCATAAAGTCTGCGTCTTTTTACAGATGAAAAATACACAATGTGAGGTAAATGGTTTGCCCAAAGTCTTACTCTTAATACATATTAGAACCCAGAACAACCCAGATTTCTGCCTCTAAATCCTAAAAACACATCTATTCTACTTAGTGATCTTGTTTCTGGCTGGTTTTGAACTTTGAAAACCCTAGAACTGAAATTCAATTATTCTAACTCTACTATCTCCCACCACAAAGAGACAAAACGGCAACATAAAATAGACTCTTTGGTTCCTCTACGCTTCTGGTTAAAGAGTCTGAAGATTTTAAGGTACTCAGGGATCAGGAAAAGGAGGGGAGAAGAAATACTGGGGCATGATATTGGCCAAATTATACTGTTACGTTGTGTGCATGTATTGTGTACAACTATTTGGTTTTTTAAAAAATATTTTTTAGATGTGGACAGACCTTTATTTTATTCATTTATTTATATGTGGTGCTGAGAATCAAACCCAAGATCTTACACATGCCAAGGGAGTGCTCTTCCACTGAGCCACAACTCCAGCCCCTCCTATTACTTATTTTTCATTGGTGCATTATAGTCATACACAATGGGGGCTGGGGTTGAGGCTCAGTGGTAGAGCACTTGCCTGGTGTGTGTAAGGCCCTGGGTTCAACACTCAGCACCACATATAAATAAATAAAATAAAAGATCCATTGACAACTAAAAATATACATATGTATATAAATAAATAATACATTTTCTAATTTAAATTATTTAAATGTAACAATAAGAATACCTGACCAATGTCAAAATACAAACTTTTCTGATATTAGGTTCAAATCCCTATCTAAACCTATACAGACCTTTCTAGGTCAAAGTGTTTCTGAAATTCCAAACAACTGGATAGAATTGTATACTATTATTAAATTAACAAGACGTAGCAAATCTAAATTGTGATGCTTAACAGTTCCCCTTAATCTAAGGAAGGAGTGTGATGAAGACCATTACTTTTAAACAAAAGTTCTAACTTGACCAATAAAGAGAAAGCCAAGCAGTAATTTTTGACAACTCAAGTTAATTTACTTTTTCTACAATAACAAATATTGAAATGAGGCTGAGAGAGAAAAAAAAGAAAACCTAGTTAATACACAAAACATCCCCAACTTTCTTCTGAACAGACTAGAGGCTCTAGATCCAGGATTAGCATTTCTTTTTTCTGACCTTAGATGAAAAGGAGACAGGAAAGAAGAGAGAGAGATAACAATAAAGACAATAAGGGTCCCAAAACGTTTTCCAAAGGAAGTAAAAGAACCAGGTAATTCCATAAACTGGATCCCACTCACTCAACATAAGAACAGAAGGTAGGGGCTGAGAATTTACTTCAGTGGTTGAGCACTTGCCTAGCATGAGCAAGGGTTTATTCCTCAGCACACGGAGGCAAAAAAGAGTGGAGAAAGGAAAAAGAACGAAAAGATAGAATAAGATAATAACAGAAGGTGGGGCTTCTGGTGTGTACCTGTAATCCCAGTGGCTTGGGAGGCTAAAGTAGGAGGATCAGAAGTTCAAAGCCAGGGTCTCTAAATAAAATATTTCTAAGAAGTGGGCAAAGTGGGTGCAGGGGGCTGGAATGTGGCTTAGCAGTTAAGTGCCCCTGGGTTCAATTCCAAAAAGAAAAAAAAAAAACACTAAAAATCATCATTAATATTGAGATGAAATTATCTAGCCCAGACATCCTCAAATGTGGTCCAAAAACAGACAAGAGTTCCTCCCTTTTCCAACTAATTATTTATATTAAGCTGTAATTTCTCATACACTATTTTTTTTTTTTTGGTACCAGGGATTGAACTTTACCACTGAGCCACTATCCCAGCTCTTTTTATCTTTTATTTTGAGACAAGATCTCACTAAATTGTTAAGCCTAGTTGTGAACTTGGGAGGCTCAGCCTTTTACATTTTTCACTGTTTTAATTTCTAATATGTTAATATCAATAGATACAAATCACATAAAAACTCTTTGGAGTCCTCCATAAATTTTTAAGAGCATAAAAGAATTCTCATATGAAAAAGTTAAAGACCTTGCCCAGTAGAATAATTTAGTCTCAGCAATATTTTTCCCAAAAAAAAACCTTAATTCCGGGTTTAAGATTTCCCCTTCTTAACTACACAAATCATTTCCTCTTTATGTTCTTCCTCCAGTCATTAGTCTCAGAAAAGTAAATCCTTTAGAATTGTACTTGAGCATGGACTCCGCAAGCCTCAAAACTTAAAGGCTACATTTAAAAATCTTGGAGTCTGATCTCCCTTTGGCATCAATGTCTACTAGCACGTGGGTTCTTGCTTATTTTCCTGCCTTGATGAATAATAGTAGTGGTCCCTCTCATTCATTCACTGCGCAGGTGGTAGCCGCGCATGCGTGCTCCACAAACCCGACCTAGAGCCTTCCCCACCACCCGTGGTGCTGGGAATGGAACCCAGGTCCTTGTGCACGCAAGGCAAGCACTCTGCCAACTGAGCTGCATCCCCAGCCCCAGATTTAAAGCTTTTTAACAAGAAAGATGAAAAATAATTCCCAGGTACCCTCATTGCCCATTACACGATCACCTACTCGCAGAAGTAACTACCCGAACTGAACTTTCCCCGGCTTATCAACAAATCGGTGGCAGAAGAAAGCTCCTCAGATCAGCGTGCGCAGACGCCCCGCGACGGCGCCCGAAGCGCCTCCGGTGCCCCGCGACCGCCGCCCCCGAACCGGCCCTCAGGGCCGCTTTCGCCTGAAGGAGCGAGTCCCCCTCGCCTCCTGGTGCCGCGCCGCCTCCCCTCACGAGGCTCCGCGGCCGAGCCAGGAAGCTCGCGGGGACCAACTTCCATTGTCCCTCTCCCTCCCCAGTTCTCAGGGGCAGCGACTAAAGGAGCCAGAGGTCCTGGACAGCGGCTGGCTGTCCCCTCCCCAGCACGATGCCCCGGGGGCGGTGTCCCCGGCGCCCCTCCCGCCGAGCCCCGCTCTCCTCGCGCCCCGGTGCCCGCCACAGGACTGGGTCATTTTTGTTGCTGGGGTTGGGTTGGAGTTTAAGAGACCCTGAGGAGAAGGGGCAGGAGTTGGTCATCGCCCTGAGGAGAAACCTCCTCCGCGGGCAACAGGTGCCCAGACTCGCGGCACCTAGCACCTTCATCTGCAACTGGAGAAGGGCCGGCTACCTTCGGGGGCGAGGAGGAGCTGAAGGCGGTGGGCACAGCGTGCTGCTGCCGTGATCCTGCAAGCCCCTTCAACCTCGATCTACTTTTTTCCCGCCAAGAGGAGAAGGCGCGAGGACGTACACAAGCTCCGCCCCCGAGGGGGCGTGCTCCCGGGACCAAGGCGCGTGCGCAGTTGGAAGCTGCATCTGCCGCGGCGCGGCTGAAGTACTTCCACCATCTTCCCAAACAAGGCCCTGGTAAAACTACAAATCCCATAATCCTCGCCGACTTCACTTTTTTAAATAGGCGGCAGCAACAGTGCCTGAATGTTCCTGAAGCACGTCTCTTACAAACTTCTCTCTTGGCCACAGACTAATTTTTCCGTCCGCTTTTCATGCCCTGATTCTTATTCTCTCTTCTAGTCTCTGCACCTTTTAATTTTGAGACTATCCTGGGCCTTCATTCCCACCTCTACCACCCTCTTCTCAAACTTGTCAGGGAGATTGGAACACCCATCACCCGGGGGAAAAGGCGTCGAATCGCGGTTTCCCAAAGACTGGGGCAGGGGACCCCAAAGCGGGCCGAATCCCGTCCCGCCCACGCTTGCTTTCATGCAAGGCGGCGCGAAGTGGCAGTGTGCCTCCCCGGAGGACCCGCGTGCTAGCCGTCGGCGGACCCGGGGGCTGGTGCGCAGGCGCTGACTGGTGGGCGGAGGCGTTGGGGTCGGAACGTGGGCGTGGAGGCGAAGAGTAAGGCGTGGTGTTCCCCGGTCATCGCGATTCGGGAAAGACGAAAGAGCCAGAGAAGGACTCAACCTTTTCGGGGAAAGTTGGGACAACCTTGGCTGTTTTAGTTTGTCTTTTTCAGATAATATTTCCGAGGGGGGGATTTAAAATGACATATCGCATTTTGTTGAGAACAGTTCGTAGGAATACGGTCAGTACTCTCCACTCCTCCCCTACCTCTACTTCACGGTTCCCCCCTCTGCTCAATCGGAAGCCCTACTAAGTAGGTGGACCGAGAGGGAGAGGTGTGCGATCCCCTCATGAATAATTCATGAACACGCCCCTTTCGCCGGAAGGGCTACGCCCCTCTGATTCGTGCTGACGCACTCGCGTGTACCAAACCTGAGGAAGCTACGTAAAAGCCCCCGCCCCCAGGGCCGAAGGCGGGGCATCATCTCCAGCACGTGCTGCAGCTACCCGCGCAAGCCCAAAAGGGTGTGCGCAGGCGCTACCCACTAGGGGGAGGAAGGAGGCGGGGTAGGGAGGTTGTCGGGTTTAGAGCCGGGCGGAGACCGCTGAGACTCATTCCTCAGGAACAAGGGTCGAGTGTCAAGGAGACCTTTTCACACCGGCTTCCCCGCCTACAGAGGGTGGGATCGCGCGGCAGAGACAAAGGATATCAGTAGGGCCGGACATAGCTGCGAAGGGAAGTAGAGTGCCCGTTTGGAGTGGTGGGCTTCTGGGGGGCTTGGGGGGGCTATATTTAAACTCCCGGAGCCGTTAAGTTGGTTCGTACTCTGATGCGCGCGCAGCCAGGGCGGTGGCGAAGTGCGCATGCGTGGTTCCGGAGGGAGAGGAACGCGCGCCAGCCGTGCGCGCTCGCGGCCGAGTGGTAGTGGCGGTGGAGAAAGGGGTCGGCGCACGCGCGGTTGATTTCTCGGGTTGTCCGGGTCTCGCGGGCATCTTGTTTTGGTCTCGCGGGCGAGTGGGGAGCGCTTCGGGGGGAGGCGCCTGGCGCGAGGCGAGCAGAGCAGAGCTGCGCGCGCACTCGGGAAAGGGGGGAAGGGAGCAGGGGCCAGGAAGGGGGGGTTAAGCCCCCTGATCCCCCTCGGTACCCTCGACTGGGACGGCATAAGGGGAGGAAATGATCGAGATGGCGGCGGAGAAGGAGCCGTTTCTGGTGCCGGCCCCGCCGCCGCCGCTCAAAGATGAGTCCGGCGGAGGGGGCGGCCCCGCGGTGCAGCCGCACCGAGAGGCCGCCTCCGGGGAGCTCCGCGGAGGGCCGGAGCGCGGGCCTGGACGGAGCGCACACTCGGCAGGGGCCACGGCCAGCCCCCGGGGCGGCCAGGGGCAGCAGCACCGAGGGGGCGGCCCCCAGGCGCAGTCGCATGGGGAGGCCCCTTCGTCTGAGCCCCCAGGGCGAGCCGCTCCCCCGGACGTGGGGGAGGAGCGCCGGGGAGGGGGCGGGACGGAACTGGGCCCCCCTGCCCCTCCCCGGCCGCGCAATGGCTACCAGCCCCACCGGGCCCCTGGGGGGGGAGGGGGCAAGAGGAGAAATAGCTGTAATGTAGGGGGAGGCGGTGGAGGCTTTAAACATCCGGCCTTCAAGAGGCGCCGGCGGGTGAATTCGGACTGTGACTCTGTGTTACCCTCCAACTTCCTCCTGGGGGGCAATATCTTTGATCCCCTGAACCTGAATAGTCTCCTGGATGAGGAAGTGAGTCGCGCACTCAATGCGGAGACCCCCAAGTCATCCCCACTTCCGGCTAAGGGGCGAGATCCAGTGGAGATCCTCATCCCCAAAGATATCACTGACCCGCTCAGTCTCAATACTTGCACTGATGAGGCCCAAGTAGTTCTAGCTTCGCCACTCAAGACTGGTCGCAAGCGGCATAGGCACCGGGGACAGCACCACCAGCAGCAGCAGGCATCTGGAGGGAACGATAGCCATGCCGCGCTGCCCACAGCCCCCCTCACTCCTTCACTCCACGGGGAGGGCACCACACAGCAGCAGCGGCACAGGGGCCAGAACCGGGATGCCCCCCAACCCTATGAACTCAACACAGCCATCAACTGCAGGGATGAGGTCGTGTCTCCCCTTCCATCTGCCCTGCAGGGTCCCTCAGGCTCCCTTTCAGCCCCTCCAGCTGCCTCAGTTACCTCTGCACCCTCGTCTTCCTCCTCCCGACATCGCAAACGTCGCAGGACTTCCAGCAAGTCGGAGGCAGGGGCTAGGGGTGGAGGCCAGGGTTCCAAGGAAAAGGGCCGAGGGAGTGGGGGAGGCCGCCACCATCACCACCCACGACCTGCAGCAGGCTTCAAAAAGCAACAGCGCAAGTTCCAGTATGGGAATTATTGCAAGTACTATGGGTACCGCAATCCTTCCTGTGAGGATGGGCGCCTTCGGGTGTTGAAGCCTGAGTGGTTTCGCGGCCGGGACATCCTAGATTTGGGCTGCAATGTGGGCCATCTGACCCTGAGCATTGCCTGCAAGTGGGGCCCATCCCGCATGGTGGGGCTGGATATCGATGCCCGGCTCATCCACTCAGCTCGCCAAAATATCCGACACTACCTGTCTGAGGAACTGCGGCTCCAATCCCAGACTGCTGAGGGGGACCCAGGGGCAGAGGGTGAGGAAGGGACTGCCACTGTTCGGAAGAGGAGCTGTTTCCCAGCCTCGCTGACAGCCAGCCGGGGACCCATTGCTGCACCCCAAGTGCCCTTGGATGGAGCGGACACATCTGTCTTCCCCAACAATGTTGTCTTCGTCACGGTAAGAGGGTCCTAGGGCTCTTGGAATAGGGATGGGGTATTTAAGTGAAATTAAATGGGAATGTGGGAGGGGAAGGTTATGATCCAGAGGTATTGTCCTGCATACACTCCTAGGAATTAGCTCCTCAAGAGATGGGTCTGGATTGGCAAGTGAGACTAATACTAGGTGTCTCTCCTGTCCTGTAACCCAGAAAGGTAGGGTCTCTACCTTGGGGCTTAAGCCCTGGGGTTATTTCTCATGACTGCTGGGATCTCTTCTCCAACATAGGGACTTGCCCCTGTTGGCCTCTTCCCAGACTAGACTGTCAGGCCATTCCACCTTCCCTCTAAGGGCAGCTGCTGCCATTCATTAAAGGATTCAGTCCAGATGGAACCTTGTTCTTAAATCTCCTGAAGGAGCATGAGGGTTGTTTTCCAACGGAGAATTTCTTAGAGGAACACTAGTAGTGACAGACTTATATTTGTAGTTTCTCTCCTTTGATAGGGATCTTGTTTGCATCAGCTTCTTTGTTTCCTTAGATACAGAGTTCGTTGACAAGTCAGTGGTTGGGAACCCAAGTGATTTGGCTTTAGATCTTCTCCACACTGACCCTAGGTAGTGGGTGGGGGAGCAGTCAGAGACATCTTTGCAAGCAGAGGAGAATACTGCGCCTGGCAGGGCATCTGTACTCTGACTGCACATAGCTCCCCACAGAACAGTCCAGTTAGGCCATCTGCAGGAATGTTTGCCAACATGCTGGGTTAGGCGAGAAAAAGGACTTTCCAGAGGGTGGTGATGAGCTTATGTAGGTTTCCTAGGAGGTCGCCTTTTGAAACCTGAGCTGGGTCCCCTTGCATGTTTGTAGGTAGGAATAAACAGAACAGGGTCTTGAGAGCACCCAGCAGTCTTTGAGACTGCAGTTTGACCCCAGCTGTGAAGATCTCATGGATAATTTGCTCAGTTTAAAATTAACCAAGCTCCCTTTCAAGCTTGTTTTGATGTACCACCAGTAGCAGAGACAGGAAAGTGTAAAGAGAAAATGAGACTGAAGGAAGGGCACCATTGGAAGGTAGTGTAAGGAGTGTCAGAGATGAGTGTGACTATAGTGTGAAGAAACACTGGAGGGTTTGTTTTGTTATTTTGGTTTGTTGGGTTCTTTTTGTGCTAGGAATTGAACCCAGGGCCTTGTGCATATGAGGCAACCGCTCTACCAACTGAGCTATATCCCCAGCCCCAAGGATTTTCTGTCTTAAGTCTGCAGAGCAGTTGTGAGGGCCAGTGGCAGTTCTTCTCCCTCTGTATACTTCACCCCCAATTCTTGCCCTCAGGGTAACTATGTGCTGGATCGAGATGAGCTAGTGGAGGCCCAAAGACCTGAGTATGACGTGGTGCTCTGCCTCAGCCTCACCAAGTGGGTGCATCTGAACTGGGGAGATGAAGGACTGAAGCGCATGTTCCGCCGAATCTACCGGCACCTACGCCCTGGGGGCATCCTGGTCCTGGAGCCCCAACCTTGGTCATCCTATGGCAAGAGAAAGACTCTTACAGTAAGTTGGGTTTCTGTGGAAATGGGAATAATCTTTTGGTTGAGGCAAGAAAGGTCTGAAGGAAGCAGAAAGAGAAAGAGCGAGTGAGGGGGAAAGACCCCTGGGTGAGCACCATTCTTGGCTAGTGGGAGGAGACAGCAAGCAGAAGTGATCTCCTTCCTTTCTTCCCAGGAAACAATCTATAAGAACTACTATCGAATCCAGCTGAAGCCAGAACAGTTCAGCTCCTACCTGACATCCCCAGAGGTGGGCTTCTCCAGCTATGAGCTCGTCGCCACACCCCACAACACCTCCAAAGGTAAGGTTGGTTGTTGGGAGTTGAGGGAAGCTGGTCCTGGTTGAAAGGATGCAGAACCGGTGGAGAGTCCTAGGGTCTTGTCAACCTGCCTTCTGATTTCATACTTTTTCCCCTTAGGCTTCCAGCGACCTGTGTACCTGTTCCACAAGGCCCGTTCCCCCAGCCACTAAGTGGCCCCTGAACAGAAAGTGTGAAGAGGCTGCCCTTGCTGCTCCTAAGGACCTGGGGAAAGAGGAAAGCATCCCAAAGTCTTTCCTTTCTGACTCCAAAAATAGTTTCCTTTCTTGGATCTGCAAAGAAAACTTATGTTGCTGCCCAGCCTCCTCCCTATACCTCTGGCACCTGAGCAGCAAGCCCAGCTGCGCTGGAATACCATCATCATCTTCTCCCCCAGCCTGGTGGGCTGGGTGGCTTGGACTGTTTGCTGAACTCTGTTCTCCTAGGGCAAGGGAAGTGGGGAATTTCAAATCCTCTAACCCTTTCCTCCTGCTCTCCCAAGGAGATTCCTATTTCTCCTCAGCCCTTGTCCATAGCTGCATTTCAGTGAACCATGGATAGATGGACTGAGGTTTAGAGGGGGAAGTTTGGCAGGGAGGCACACAGGTACTGTGAAAATCCTTCCTTCTGCTGTCCCCCAGTGGGAGCGGGGGCTGGGTTTGGAATGTGAGAACAGCACAATAAACTTAATGTCTAGGGCAGTGGCCCCCCCACACCTGTATGTGGCTCTTTCCAGCTGGGGAAGGGATGGTGCCTCCCCAATCAAACCTGTTCCTACCCTAGGGTCTCAAAAGAGAAATTTTTCAATGATTGGGAAGATTGCTGGGTGCTAACCACATCTACACTTGGGTTCACTGAACCCTGGTCAGGAAAAAAGACTGACACAAATTTTGATATGCCACTTGAATCCAACTTCCCTCCACCCAAAACCCTGTTGAAAAATACTTTTGTGGGATCCTTGGGCAGAAGGCTATCTTGGAGGTCTTCACCGTGAAGTTGAAGTGGAGTTAGAAAAGGACACTTTGGCCAAAGGCACTGATGTCTTCTAGACACCAGTGGAATCAGACTTAGGCAGTTAACATGAAGCTCTTCAAGTTGTCAAGGGTTACTGGAGCCTTGAACATTGATTCAACAAATACTGAGCACTCTTGGGTCAAGTGTAAATAAGGCCCTTAAAGGTAAAAGCAAGCCACTGCCTTGCACCTTGAGACAGGTAATGAAGGGCTCCATAAACTGCAACAGCCCGAGACCCCCACGTTGGGTACCTTTGTCTTTTTTCATTTAAAAGTTTTTAACGGATACATTAAAAACAAATTGTATCTACTGAGGTAAGGCTGAAGACTTTTAAGAATTTTGTCGGGGCTACTGTTGAGGATTGAACCCAGAGCCCTGTGAATGCTAACTAAGCACACACTTTACCACTGATCTATGCCTGTCCTAGTCTGCAATATTTTAAGGGGTGCAAAGGTGGTGGCTGTGACTAAAGAAGGGAGAGGTAGGCGGGGAATCTAATCCCTGATGAGGAAAGTTCCACTTATTTTACAAGTTCCCAAATAAAACAAAAACTCACTTCCAGGCAGCTTCCAACATGCTGCCTAAGTGGACAAACCCCTGGAATGTTTTAGTCTCATCCTGGCTCCCCAAAAGAGTCCCATTTGTTAGCAAAACCATTTTATTCTGAAAACGTTTTTAACATAGAAAAATATAAATCCAGGGAGCTCTGGGGTCTCAAGCTTCCCACCGTCGCAGTGTCCGATGCATGAGGAATGTGTCCTCTGAAGGGCGGGGTCGGGGCTGAAGCCGTAGAGGAGGCAGTCCGTCCAGGGCCAGGTGCGGCGATTCATAAAATAGTGTGCCCGGGTCGCACAGGATGGTCATGTCTGGCCCCGGCCCTGGCGGCTCCTATTGAGTTGGGGGCCAAAGCAAGGTTACACACGGGGAGGAAGGAGGGTCCGCGAGGGCAGGAGACACAAGGGAAGTCCAAGCCCTGGTCCCTTCACCTTCGGGGGCGGGGTTCGGGCCTGCGGCGGCAGAAGCGCCAATTTCTCCCTCAGCGCAGCGTTGAGAACCTGTTCCTCCGGCACCTGCAGGCTTACCAGGTCCCGGAAGAGCCGCTTGGTGCGCGGCACGTTCAAACCTGAGAGCGCAGAGGGGGTAGGAGTGAGTGGCGCCCCTCACTCTGACTCCCGCGCCCGGCGGGCCGCTCGCCCCGCTCACCCTCGGCCACACTGTCCTCCAGGGCGCAGCGGATCTGGAAAGACTTTCTCAGCTGCTCTTCCACGGCCTTCGTGGCATCAAACTGGCCCACGGATGCCGCCCGCGCGGCCTGCAGCTCGAGGCTCAGGGACAAGCTACTCTGCAGCGCGGGCGCCTCCAGCTCCTGCGGCACCGCGGGCTTCTCGCTAGGTGCAGCGGCCGCGGGCAGCGGCTCGGGCCGGACGGGGGAGGACGGCGCTAGGTGGAAACGAACCTGGAGCAGAAAGCCACATAGTGAAGAGACACGCGCTTGGAGGTGGGCGGGATGGGGGCCAAGCCTTCCCCCAGCTCACCTGCCGCCCCCTCCGAGCCCCGCCCCGCCGCCCCGCCCGCCCCGCCCGCCGCCCCGGACTGCAGTTCCGCGGCTCGGGGCTCTCGGGCCGCGGGCTCAGACTCAGATCCAGGCCGGGCTCAGGCACTGGAGCTCGGGGCTCCTGGGCGCGTGGTTCTGGGGGTGGCCCCGGGGCCTCCGCGGCCTCTTTCCCTTCCACAAACTTCAGCTCTAAGTCCCCGCAACCCCTCATCTTGGGGTGGCAGCAGGGTCGGAAGAGCTACTGGACACAGCCTCCGCTCCTCCTCCTCTGCTCCCCCGCCCCTTTCGGACGCCGCCGCAGGAAACCGTTAGCCCTTACCCCCGGGGGCGGGGACAACACCCCGCCCGCCTATTGGCGCTCCTACAGTGTCAGTTCCCTTGCTCCGCCCCCAGTTTCGCGGCGGACTTCCGCTCGCAGAGCCTGGCCCCGCCTCTCAGGCGGCGGATTAGAGCCCAAGACCTGGAAGCCGGTGGAGGGCTCAGCGGGACCACTTAGGACAAGTTGGACCTGGTGATCCTGGCTGCCCGGACCTTCTCCCGGCTTGTGGTGTGGTCCCGAGTATGTCCCTCCTCTCTCTGGGACGCCAAGAGAGGCAACCTTAACTAAACCGCCCAGTGTCCACGCATCGAGACCTCCCCGTTCGTGGCCTCCACCGCGTCCCTCGGTTCCGTCACCTCGGAACTCCGACCGCGCTTCGCGGGACCAGGGGAGGCTCTCCTGGACCCCGGCCCAGGCTCCCGCCAGGCACTCCCCCATTCTGCAGCTCGTTGTGGCTTGGCCTTTCCTTCGAGGGTTACCTGAAACATTGATTGCCGCACTCTAGATATCTGTATGCTCGGTACAATCTTTTCTTTTTTTAACTTTCGTATTTAACCCGGCTCCAAACTGGCCCAGGCTGGGGAAGACCCGTGCACTGCGGGAGATTGGAGCGCCCCGCTGCTCCGACGCTCCTTTGGGCTGGTCCCCTCAATTTGTGAGTCTCCGTTTTTTCTTGTGTAACGTGTAGTAGGTTGGACTCAGGACTCTTGAGGCTTTCCCGGGGAAGGCTGATGATCTGTCAGTAGGCATGCTGAGAGTTTCACATCGTTTATTTTATCTTCCCAGAAAATGCTGTGGAAAAACAAATTGAAGGAATAACGTAGCCCACATTTAACAAAATACAGAAAAGGGTGATCTCAATAGGGAAACTAAAGTCTTTCCTGTTGAAGTCAGGAATAAGGTTTACTCGATTGTTAAAGGGAATAGGGCAGTCTAAATATAAACAAACAGTGGAAGTATAAATTATTTAAATGGTGACCTGGGGAAGGAAAGATCAGAATGAAGGGTAAAGAGTCTACATGTCTCTGAATATACTTTAATATATTTGAATTTGGAAATATATTTTACAATATTATTATTTCAAAAATAAATCTCTAGTAGCCGTGGTGGTGCACGCCTGTAATCCAAGCGACTTGGGAGGCTGAGTCAGGAGGATCGCGAGTTCAAAGCCAGCCTCAGCAACTTAGCAAGGCCCTAAGCAACTCAGTGAGACCCTGTCTCTAAATAAAATACAAAATAGGGCTGGGGATGTGGCTCAGTGGAGTGTCCCTGAGTTCAATCCCTGGTTAAAAAAAAAAAAAAAAAAAAAATCTCTAAAAATTGAAAGTTAAATGTGTATCTAGTTTGGTGATATAGTACTCAAATGGGAATTCTTTTGAAATGATTTTTATAAACAGTAATTTGGGGACTGAAAATATGACTCAGTGATAGAGTTCATACAATCTAAATTTAATCCCCAGTATGACCAAAACAAAAACAAAAAACTAATTTGTACATCCACATCTACCTAGAGAACAAAAATAACTGATATTTTTTTAACTGCCATGAAATCTTAAATCATTTTTAGTACTCTTGTTGGGAAGATGTGAAAATATGTAGGATAAAGCAATAGTGTTCATATTATCAGAACTGGAATTTTGGTGTAAGAGATGCAAAATCAGTGAATGATATTGCTCAAAATTTGTGCGGTCTTGAATTTGGATAATAAGTATCTGTATAAATTAATGGTATATTTTGCCTTAATTTTAAGTCAATATCCTAATTCTGTCCATTGAAAAGCCCTTACAGTGACAGATTCAGTAAGCACTCCTGGCCCCCAAATTGTGATCTCTGAATTTCATATCCCTGGGCATTTGAAAATCTGTGCACAAATGTTCATAGCTGTTATTCATAATAACCAAATCCCAGAAACAACCCAAATGTCCTTCAACAAATAAAGGGTTAAACTATGTTTATGTTGCACATTCATCAATAAAAAAAAGAATCAGCAAAAATAGGGAACAAATTATTGACATGAAAATTGCCAATCACATAAGTGACATTATTGTCTGATTCCATTCATACAGCATTTTAGAAATGATGAAAGTTTGGAAGTAGAAAATATTTAGTGGTTGCCAGATATTAGTGATTAAGTGGACATGGTGCTGGGAGGAGATGGTTCTGGTGGCAGAAGGGCAACACCAGGGATCCTTTGGTGTGGGGATGTTCATTGTCTTTGGACATGGAACATGGGTGATAAAGTTGTATAGACCTTCATATACAAACACACACAAATAAACTAGGAAATGTAAATAAGATTGGTAGATTGTGTGGATGTCAATGTCCTGATTATGATTATATAATTTTCCAAGATTATACCATTGGGGTTGGCAGTGGCAGAGCAACTGTGAAGCCCTGGGTTCAATCTCATGCACCAAAAAAATAATAAATTACCATTAGGAAAAGTGGGGAAAGCATACAAGGGATCTTTATTATTTCTTAACAATTACATGTGAACCAACAGTTAGCTCAATCACATTTTTATTAAAGATTATGTTGGAGTTGAGAACAATGCTTGAAGATATATAAATAAAAAACAGATTAGCTAAATCTTGTTGACTGCTGAAGCTGGCTGGTGGGTACAAGGCATTTCTTTTGTGTGTTTTTGTTTGCAGGGATTATTTTGTTATATCGGGACTGAGGATTAAATCCCAGGCTTCCCACATGCTAAGCAAGTGCTCTACCACTGAGCTACATCCCCACCTCTTTTTAAGATTTTATTTTTAGACAGGGTCACACTAGGTTGCCCAGGTTGGCCTCAAACTTGTGATCCTCTTGCTTTAGCGTCCCAAATAGCTAGGATTACAGGTGTGTGCTACCATGCCCAACCAAAGGGTTTTATATATTTTCTCTAGTTTTGTATATATTCTAACATTTCTGTGACTAAAAAGTTTTTGTTTTGCTTTGCTTTTTTAAAATGAGATTGGGCCAGGAATGGAGCTTGGTGGTAGAGCATTCATCTAGCCATGCTCAAGGCCCTGGGTTCTATCCCTAGAACTGCATAAAGAAAATCTAAAATAAAGAGTAATAAAATTTAAAAGGAGACTGAGGCAGCTGTGCCACACAGGAAGTATTAGAGCTGAAATTGGAAACTGCCCCTCAGCCATGAACACAGTAACTCAATTTCTCAGCCCTAAAATCTAGTCACTACCTGGGCATGGTGTCACATCCCTGCAGTCCCAGAGATAGGGAGGTAGGGAAAGAGGCTTGAGACCAGCCTCAGCATCATGGTGAGGCCCTAAGCAACTTAACAAGATCCTGTCTCAAAAAGGGGGGTGGGGAGGGGCAGGGACTTGGGATGTAGTTCAATCCCCAGTACCAAAAAAATAAAAAATCTAGTCACTACCTTGACTCTTGACTCAGGCTCCAACACAGGTGAAAACAAACCTTTCATTGCTGAAGCTATATATTATAGGCCTCCAGGAGTGGACAGTTCACACTTGAGTTTATTTTACTTTATTTATCTTTTATTTTGAGACATAGTTTTGCTAGATTGCTGTGGGTCTTCCTAAATTACAAAGGCTGGCGTCAAACTTGAGAATCCTGCCTCAGCCTCCCAAGTTGCAGGGATTATAAGTATGTGCCACCGCACCCAACTTTACACATGACTTTAAGGAAATGATATGAGCCAGGCTTGGTGGCACACACCTGTTAATCCAAGCAACAGGGAAGCCTGAGGCAGGAGGGTCCCAAGTTCAAGGCCAGCCTTGAAAACTTAGTGAGACATTGTCTCAAAATAAAAAAATAATATACGGCTCAGAGGTGGAACACACCTGGGTTCAATCCCCAGTACAACAACAAAAACAAACAAATAAAAATCTTTAAGAGGATACTGAGAAGTGATAAAGAACTTCTCCATCCCTAAGTTCAGAGTCTCCTCATGGTGTCTTATTATAGAGCTGCACCCTCTTCTGCAAAGATGGATTCCACTTACATCCAAATTGAACCAAGTCCTGACTGAGAGCATAAAAGGGAGGAACCAGGGAGGTGAGGAGAGGTTGGAAAAGAGTGGATTTAGAGAGAAATTTAATTTAGGGCATTTATTAGAGCTCAATGGATAGAGCACTCACCCAGCATATAGGA
>JAJEJO010004457.1:86995-111149 GCA_020662805.1 Glaucomys volans
GAAAGGAGAAAGGAAAGGAAAGGAGAAAGGAAAGGAAAGGAGAAAGGAAAGGAAAGGAGAAAGGGAAGGAAAGGAAAGGAAGAAAAGAAAAGAAGGAAGGAAAAGAGAGAGAAGGAAGAAAGAAAGAAATTATAAATATATCTCAGGTGTCCCAGCCACTGTTACACACACACACACACACACACACACAGAGTAAAAAAAAGAGATAAAAGTTTCCCTGACCCCCAGAGAAGTAGGCCTGCCCAAGCTCTCACCAATCAGCCCCTCCTCCGCTCTCCAGTCTGAGGAGATTCCCCCTCTGCACCATGTCCCGGCCAGGACCCAGCAGGGAGATGTGAGAGGGAAATAGAAGATTCCCCAGAAGGAAGTCCTACTTGAGACTTCTAGGTTATCTTGGGTTAGAGCTCACCAGAGAGAGATGTTCCCTTAGGTCACCTGAGGCTGCTGGAAGACAATCCCAAAACTGGATGCAGGTTTGGAGAAGGTGAGTCTGGGTGCTAGAAGGGGTAATTCAGGGTCATCCCTGGCTTCCTGCGGGACCAGACACTATGGGTGGGCTAGGAGGAACAGGAGACAGGGTCAGAGGTCCTGCCCTGTATGTGTGCAGTGATCATGATCAGGGCTGATGCAAAGCGCAGCTGAGAAGACCTGTGGGGTGGGGGTGAGGGTGAGGGTGGGAAGAACAAGGGTTCCATTCCAGAAGGTGCCCCCAGTAGGGCCAAGACAGGTCACAGACACCCTCTACCAACTCCTGCAGGCAGTGCTCATCTTGTTCCCCACTCTCAAACTGGCTCCTGGCTCTGGGTAGGGGCCAAGGCAGAGACACTTCCATCGGAAAGTGTGTCCCTGTCACACTGTGAGTGGCCCACCCCCAAACACACACATCCAGCCCCAGGGTGCCTGTTCCCATCCTACTCAATCGCAGGTGCCTCAGCTGAAGCCACCACACCCCACCACATCTACTCCTTCCTCCCAGCCCAGAAGAACAGACAGGAATGGGGAGTTGGGGGCAGCGGCAGGGCATGCGGCAACACTGCAGCAACTCCAGGAGGCCAACCCAGCCCCTCTCACTGCAAGATAAGGAAGAGGAGGGCCAAGGTGAGACCTGTTAGGTGTGAGTCTCCAGGGATACAGCATGAGGAATGGAGAGTAGGAGGGAGGGGACAGGATCTCATTTGGAAGAGGTTGTCCACAGTGTGGATGAGTGGAGGAAAAGGAGAACAGGGAAACCAGATGAAGCCAGAAAAGAAAAGAGAATCAGGTTTTGAGGATGTGGCACAGGTGGAGGATACAATGGAGCAGGACTCAGAAAGGCCTAGAGCACTGGAAGCTGGCCTGACTTGTATCCCTGAAGGTGATATTCTTAATGTCAACACTGGGAATAGATTGATCTATTCCAGTTTTTGCTTGTTTTGTGTTTGTTTGTTTGTTTTGGGCATTGTGGATTGAAGCCAGAGGCACTTTACCACTGAATCATATCCCCAGCCCTGCCAATTTTTGATTTTGAAGCAGGGTCTCGCTAAATTGCCAAGGGCCTCACTTAAATTGCTATGGCTGTCCTCAAACCTTCAATCCTCCTGCCTCAGCCTCCCGAGCTGCTGGGATTACAGGCATGTGTCACCGAGCCCAGCTAACATTCATTTTTAAGTATAAAAGGAGAGAAACATGCTAGAAACTTAAGGTAAGATTAGTTACCGCAGTGTGGCCCAAACGTTAGCCTTGAGCTGCCTGGCAGCCAGGGCAGCAGATGACACTTGAGGGCTAGCTAATTTACATAACAAAATGAGACCTGCCGGCTCCTCTGGGGAGCCCTGGGCGGGTATCAGGCAGTCCCTCTCCATCTACCCTCTCTCCTACTCCAGCTCCCAGCTACTGGGCAGGCTGGAAAGAGGAGCACCTGGGCACCCTGTGGTGGGGGCTGAGGGGAGGTGGCAGGAGCAGACGCAGCGATGACATTCTGCACCTGGGGATGGACTCGGTGTGGAAATGGGGAGGGCCAAGGCACTTGCACCCCTGCTTCTCCCAGTCCTGCTCCAGACTCCTCGTGCAGGGGGCTGGTGTGGATTTCAGTCCCAGCTTTAGGGCCTACTAACCATGTAACCTGGAGATCCTCGCTTTCCCCCCAGAAGCCCTCCCTTCCTTATCTGGAAAATGGGGAGAAAGATTTGCTTCAAGTGGTAACCAGGGTCCAGTTGAAGCCCTCACCATGTCAAATCCTTGCTTTTCAGGAGCTGATGGGGATCACAGGCATGTGCATTTACCTCTGCCCTTCCTCCCTCCCACCCCGACGCTCTGGCTATCCATTCCTCCAGCAGGTCCTCTGGGACAGCCTGTCTGGTCCCATTTCATTGTTTCTGCAGCAGATGATTGGGGTGTAATAAATAGATGCTGGGGGACAAAAGGTTCCCAGTCCCTGCAATGGGGGCATCCAACAGGGTCTGAGCAGGGTGGCTGCCTCCAGACCTTCCTACGTTCCTCTGATGAGGCCCCCAGCCCTGGCCTTGACTCACCATGACTTTCTCCTGTTTCCTGACAACATCCGTCTTGACTAACCAGCACCCCCAAGTTAGAATTCAGGAGGCCTTAATGGAGTGTGGAGCGATGTGTTACAGCAGTCACTGGAAATTAGTATAGCTGGGGAAAGGCCGGGGCAGATCTCAGGCTCAGATCACCCTGGGTCTCCTTCAGCTTCACCTTGGCAATGTCCCTACCTCTGAGGGGTAAGAATCAGGGCCCTGGAGCCTGGGAGGATTTGGTTTGAAGGGCTACCTCCTCCTGAGAGGGTCTCTCCAGTCTCCAGAGAGTTGCCAAGGGAAATGGGCAGAGGCAGGAGGAGAAAGGTGGGCCACCTGAAACACGTGGAGAGTTGGAGGCCCTGAGGAAGTGACTGTGCAGAGTCCCTCTAATGTGGGGAAGTGGCGGGGCATGTCCCCACAGAGGTCAGGGGAGGTACTAAGGAGCCGAGAAATTAATGGGGAGGGTCTATATTCAGCCATGCCAATGGCCTCAAACATCTCAAGATATACTAGATGGACACACAGCTGATCACCAGTCATGATTGGCAAGTGTCAGGTTGCCATGGTAACCAGGAAGTGGGCTCAAGAAACTGAGGCCTGAGACACCAAGTTTGCAAAGATAAGCCTCCCAAATGGCTAGCAAAGCCCGAGGAAGCAGAGCCCAGCCCCCTCCCCACAAGTTACTCCCACATTTGCACCCTGTCAGTCCTTTGACCTGGGAAAACCCCAAAATGCTGCCCCCTGTGTATTTTCTATGAGCGCCCCAGGCTGAAGAAAGGCTAGCAGGAAGCAGGGAAGGGTCTGTTATCCTGAAAACAAAGGGCTAAGCCAGGGGTTGAGGCTCGGCTGGCTCTGGGCTGGAGGGATGTGACAGTAGGAACTGGGTTGCCCCGCAGGCAGTGAACCTGGTGGGGAAAATGCCTCCTCACTGAAGTAGATGAGGTGGGACAGGAAGACACCCCACGGCTTGTTTGCACAGAGACCACATCTGCAGTCTCAGGTCAAGGTCTGCTCCCTGGGACAGAGGGAGAAGTAGGAGCGACTTGCATGCAGCAGAGGACTGGGCTGGGGCAGAAGTCCAAGGCCTAGATTCTGCTCCAGTGACACCATCTCCCTCCTCTGTGAACCTCAGTCTCCTCTTCTGGATGAGGGCAGGGAAGCTGCACTAGTGTCTGAGTGGCTTCTGTCCCAGATGGTGTAGAGAACCAAACTCCCCACCCCCCCACACACCAGTCCTTTGCCACCACCTGGGAGTCGCTTCCCAACCACCCTCACATCTTCTGCCTCCATCAGTACCCCTTTTTCTGTTCTGCGCCCGACTCCATCATCTCCCTCCCAATGGCGAAGGTAGCTTCTCACCCTGCCCTCACCACCATCTTCCCAAACAGAGCAGATCAGGATGACTGGGTAGAGCACACCCAAGACAGCCAGATCCACCAGACACTGTAGGAGGCAGCAGACCTCCCTGTGCAGATTAAAAATAGCAGGTTTAGCTGGGCAAGGAGGCATACACCTATAATACCAGAGGCTTTGGAGGCTGAGGCAGGAGGATCTCAAGTTCAAAGCCAGCCTCAGCAAAACGAGGCACTAAGCAACTCAGTGAGACTTTGTCTCTAAATAAAGTACAAAATAGGGCTGGGGATGTGGTCAAGTGCCCCTGAGTTCAATCCCTAGTAAACCACCCCCCTCAAAAAAATAGTAGGTTTGAGGGTCAAGGATGCTGGGGATCAGCTGTTCAATGGCAGCAGAAAAAATCCTAGAAGCAGAAAGATGGGTGCAGGGAGGGCTGAAGGGGCAGGGCAGATGGAGTCCCTGCCAGAAGTTCTGTGTTTTGGGAGCAGGCTGTGAGAGGGGCTGAGGCTAGACAGGAAGACAGGACACATGGAAGCACAGAGGAAGCCAGGGAGCCCCAGCATTTCAGAGAGCTCTGCCATGGCTGGAGACCAGCTGAGGCACTGGACACAAAGGCTAGGGCTCCCCAAGGGCATCAACTTCTCTTCTTTCTCCACCCTCAGGCCAGGGGTCCCAGCCCAGGTATTCCCCCTCCCCTGCTTCATTTCCAGGAGACCAGTTCTCTGTATCCTCCTCCTTCCTGAGCCCAGGCCAGCTTCTACCACCCCACTGCCAGCATCATTTCAGCCCTGCTCCATGCTGGAACTGTCCACAAGTGAGCCTCGTGCTCAGAGACCACATTCATCTTTTCCAGATCCACTTCCCTCCCCCAAGTCTGCAAGGTACCCCTTGTAGTTCTGCGACCAGGAGGGTGTCTCCCTTCAGCCCTTGTCGTATCAGCCTGGAGGACCAATGAGTCACAGTTTCCTGTGTGGTCTGGCCATATGGCTCCTGTGCCCACCTGTGCACCCCAGGAATCCCACCAGGAAGTTGTTCTTTCTATTCACCTGCACAGGGACAGAGACAGGGTGGCCATGCATGACAGGCAAGGGTGTGCACACATACAGGGAAGCATGTGCTCATTGGCAGGTATGGGCTCCATGGAAGAGTGTCACAAGGTATCACAAGGACCATCATCTCTCCGGAGGAAATCAGAGCCCCTGAGCCAGACTTCATGAAGGTCTCCTAGATCCCTGTAGGAAGCCAGGTACTTGTAGAATCAGGACACTAGACTGCCGGGGAGAGGAGGAAGAAGGGTGGGAAGACGGCTGCATGGACATGGGGTGGCCCAGAAGGTTACTCTGAGCAAATTAGAAAAAATGTGATCCTTCCTCAAAGCCTTTTACAGGCATCTGATGGGAAATGTAGCCCCCTAATGGGGCTACATCTTGAAATTGTACCCACACAACCTGCACAGTGATAAGGGGCAGGCCTGAAGGAGTAGGGGGCTGTGAGACAGAGAAAAGGAGGGAGAGACCCGCAAGGAGGCGGGGAAAGCAGGGGTCAGTGATTAGCGTTCGGGGCCTGGCAGACCTGTGTCCTGATATCACTGTGAGGCTTTGGGAAAGTTACTGAACCTCTCTGAGCCACAGACAGCTGATCTGGAAAATGAGGATGATGGAAATGCAACCTTGATGACCTGCCCTTAGGTCTAAATGAGATGCTGTGTGTCCCCTAACGATGGTGATCACAAGAGGGAGGGAAAGAGGCAGAGGCCAGCTGCTCCCGCCCAGGGGACATGGTTCCACCAGCTAGTGAAGAAGTTGTTTTAACCAGAAATTAACTTTTCACTAGAGCCAGGGTCACCAATGGCCCATTTCCCTGCTCAGAAGACCCTATATGCTTAAGGCTCCAGGACAGGGGCTCCTGCATCGACTGGGGTCTCTGGGCTGCGAGGAGGAGCTGCAGGACCCGTGATCGGGGGGCTCAGAGGGCCCACACACGGATGCCTCCCTGTTCCTGGACAAGGTCCCCTTCTTGCACTTTCTCTGTCGCTCCGAAAGCAACTTCCCCAGCAAGGGACCAAGGGCGGCGCGGCAGGAGTGAGCGGCGCGCACCGCCGCGCCACGCGGAGCTCAGGACCGCGAGGTGACCTGTCGTCCAGGCGCCCTCGTGGGGCCTGCGGGCGCTCCCGCCGGCTCCTGCGCCCACGGGTCCCGCAGCGCGGGGTGCTCCCTGGCCGGGCCCCTTGCCTTCCCCCGCAGGCCCGGAGAGGGGTTGAACTAGACCGAGGGCGGAGCCTCTGCGGAGTCCGGAGAGACTCCGCCCCAGCGGCCTCGCCCCTTCTGACTGCGTGTACGGGCCCCGCTAGGGGGTGACGTCAGGGGCTGGGCAGGTGTCCAAGTCGTGTGCGAGCTCCGTTGGTCTTGTACCCCGTCTTCCCGTTGCCTCCTTGACTTTGGGATTAGTCCAGACTCCTTTTGCTGGGGCGTTAGAGGACCCGCCTCCTCTCTCCAGCTTTATATCCGCTTCTGCAAAGGGCGCCCTAAGTCCCCCAACCCCAGCCTTCAAGGCCCAAGGTGTCTTCCACGACCACCCCCAGGCAGCTTCTGGGGCAGCCCTTTCCTCCCCTAGCAAATTCACCCCTGGTTAAAATATAGATTTCCGCGCCCCATCTGGCTTTTAGGCCCGGAATGCATATTTTTAACAAGCGTCTGTGGGGCCGAGATTTGTCCTGGGCTTCAGAATCCTGACAGTCCACATTCCCATTCAGTGTGGCAGTGGTTTGCAAACGTCAGAGGGCTTGTTAAAACAGATTGCTTGGCCCCACCCCAGAGGTTCAAGTCAGTAGATCAGGGGTGCAGGGTCTAAGACTTGGCATTTCCACTGGTCTCCAGGGAATGCCGCTCTCTCTGGTTCCAGACCACAGTTTAAGATCCACTTTAATAATACATTTAAGGAGAATACCTATTCCCTTGTGGCCAGTTCATTCTGGTACCGGACCCTGAGCAAGGCATTTGTTATTTCGTACAATGATGTGAAATAAATTCTTTATTTCCCACATAAGGAAGCCAGATTCAGACAGCTTAATTCACTCGTTCAAGGTTGCACAGCCAGGAAGAGCAAAATTGAACTCAGGTCTTTCTGAGCCCAGAGGTTGGTTTGGCTCCAATTCCTGTGTCTGCTGGTTTCCTTGTCTCTGGAAGTCAACTAAGCATCCTGTACGGCCTGATGAGATGCAGGGTTCACAAGAATTTGCTGGATGCTATGTTCTCTACCCAAAGAGCTCATGAAGAAGGGGCAACGAAGTCCATACCTCGAGTGGTCCTGACTCGTTCTCATTGCTCCCCTCCCTCCCCTTAAGGATCATCCGAGGGAAGGTCCCCTGACTTCTCTGACTGGCTCCAATAAGAGTTTCCAGGACCCAGGAGAAAGAGGGACACATCACTTCAGGCAGGCCACCCACCAGGTCCTGAGGAGACAAAAGGAAGGGGGTACAGTACAGGGTCCCCAGGCACCTGTCTGCTGCCCAGACAGGCCTAAGGGTGGCAGCCCAAACTTGGGGACAGGGACAGACAGATGAGGTCACAGTGGGTGGGGTAGAGAGTGGGGCAGCAAGCCCCAACAATGGGGTGAGGAAAATAACCAACTCCACCTAGACAGGGCTGAGGCGGGAGGTGACCAGGTCCTGCTTCCATCCACCTCTGCCCACCCCGACCTGGGCTTTTCCTTGGTCACCCCCCAGCTGCCACCTCTGGGCTGTGAGCTTGAGGCAGCGGGTCAGCAGCCCTTCTGGAAAGCACTGTTCTCTACCTTTTCCTCACGGCTCTCAGCTTTCACATCACCCTGCTGGCTCTTGGGTCTTGAAATCCCTCTTGGGGAAGGGGACAGCCAGGGTCAGGGGTGGGGTCTCAAAGGGAAGGGATCTGAGTACTGAAGTCCATGCTGAACTCACTGGGTGGGAAGAGCAGAATCAAATATTTAATACCAGCCGGGCGCGGTGGCGCACGCCTGTAATCCCAGCACTTGGGAGGCTGAGGCAGGAGGATCGCGAGTTCAAAGCCAGCCTCAGCAACTTAGCGAGGCCCTAAGCAACTCAGTGAGACCCTGTCTCTAAATAAAATACAAAATAGGGCTGGGGATGTGGCTCAGTGGTGGAGTGCCCCTGAGTTCAAACCCCAGTACCAAAAACAAAACAAAACAAATATTTAATACCCATTGGAATGTTCCATGTTCTAAACATTTATTGAGCACTTACTGCATGCCAGGCACTGTACTGAGGTAAGTATGTGCTGCAGTAAACAAAGCCCAAGGGATTGGGGGCTGAGCAGGAACTCAAGGGAGCTCTCTCCACCCAGGGTTAGGAAGATATGAAGGGGAATAAGAGAAGCCAGTGAAGAATGTGCAGGAACAACTTTCAAAACAGACGAATCAGGGACTGGGGATGCGGCTCAGTGACTCAGTGGTAGAATATATGCTTAGCACATGCAAGGCCCTGATTTCAATCCCTGGGGGCAGAGGGGGGAGAGTCCCAGAAAAGTCAACATTTGCAAAGGGCCAGGAGAAAGAAGAAACTAAGTGAAATGAGCCAAGCCCAGAAGTGAGCGCATTGGAAAGGATGAGGCTGGGCAGGTAGGCCGGGCCAGCTGCCAAGAGTGAGGTGAGGAGTTTGGATTTCATCCTCAATGCTTCCGGATGCATTGAAAAGCTCTTAAACAGAGAGGTGACCTGCTCCCAGGTACACCACAAAGATCTCTCTAATCTCATAAGAATTTAAAAAATATATCTGCTTGGCAAATAAATAAAAAATAACATAAAATAACAGCCAAAGCCATGTTTGAAAAGAAGAATAAAGTAGGAGGTACCACTCTACATGACGTTGAGGCTTAGTATCATAATCAAGTTGGTATGGCATTGACAAAGGGTAGATACACAGATCAAGGGAACAGATTAGAGAACCCGGAAATAGTCTCTCACAAACATGCCCAACTGAGTTTTTTCTTTTTTTATACCAGGGATTGAACCCAGGGGTGCTTAGTCACTGAAACACATCCCCAGTCCTTTTTATTTTTATTTTGAGACAGGGGCTCGCTAAGTTGCTGAGGCTGGTTTTGAACTTGTAATCCTCCTGCCTCAGCCTCCTGAGCCACTGGGATTACAGATGGGCACCACCATGCCAGCTGACTTTTTAACAAAGGTACAAAAACAATTCAATGGAGAAATACTGCCTTTTTACCAAGTGGTGCTGTAGCAATTGGACATCCATAATTAAAGAGGAAAAGAAGGAGAAGAACTTTGTTCTAAACTCACACCTTATATAAAAATTAACTCAAAATAGATCACAAACTCAAATGTAAAACATAGAAATATAAAATATAAATATAAAATATAAAACCAGGCACAGTGGTACATGCCTATAATCCCAGCAGCTTGGGAGGCTAAGGTAGTAGGATCATGGGTTCAAAACCAGCCTCAGCAACTTAGCAAGCACTAAGCAACGTAGCATGACCCTGTCTCTAAATAAAATATAAAAAGGGTTGAGGATGTGGCTCAATGGGTTAAATGACCTTGGATTCAATCTCCAGTACCAAACAAACAAATAAAAAACCCTAAAACAAAAACAGGAGAAAATCATCAGGACCTAGGGAGGGGGAAGAGTTCTTAGACTTGATACCAGAGGCACAATCCATAAAAAGAAAAATGAATTAATTGGACCTCATCAACATTAAAAATGGGGGTTCTATGGTTCTATATAAGACCCTGCTAAAAGAATGAAGAGATAGCTCCTAGCTATGTGTGCAAAGGATATATCTTATAAAGTATGTATCTAGAATATATTTTTAAAACTGTCAAAACTTAAAGGTTTAAGCCAGGCGCGGTGGCACACACCTGAAATCCCAGCACTTGGGAGGCTGAGACAAGAGGATCGTGAGTTCAAAGCCAGCCTCAGCAGCTAAGCAAGGCCCTAAGCAACTCAGTGAGACCCTGTCTCTAAATAAAATACAAAATAGGGCTGGGGATGTGGCTCGGTGGTGGAGCGCCCCTGGGTTCCATCCCGAGCAAAAACCAACACCACAGAACCAAAAAAAAAAAAAAGGTTAGAACAAGCAATCCAGGCACACTTACCAGAATGACTAAAATAAGAAATAGTGATAACACCTAATGCTGGCGAGGATGCAGAGTAACCAGATTACTCATACATGCTGGTGGCAGTGTGAAGGGTGCAACCACTCTGGAAAAGAGTAGGCAGTTTCTTAGGAACCAAAACATGCACTTACCGCACAATCCAGCAATTTCTCTCTCGTGCATGAAATGGAAACTTATATTCATGCAAAAATCTATATGCAAATATCTGTAGAAACTTTATTTGTAAGAACCCCCAAACTGGAACAAACCCAAATGTCCTTTAATGGTTGAATGGTTAAACAAAGTGATCCATCCACATCATGGAATACTACTTGTCAATGAAAAGAAACAAACTATTGACCGATGTAATGACTTGGATGAATCTCAAGGGAATTACGTGGTGTGAAAGAAAATCAATTCCAGCAGGCGCAGTGGCACATGCTTGTAGTCCCAGTGACTTGGGAGAGAATGAGGCAGGAAGAGCTCAAGTTCAAGGCCAGCCTCGGCAACTTAGCAGGGACTTTGCTTCAAAACAAAAATGAAAAGGTCTGGGATGTAACGCAGCAATAAAACATCCCTAGATAAAATCCCTAGTACCCCACCACCCAAAAAAAGAAAGGGAGGAAGGACACCAGGCAGGCAAGCAATCCCAAAAGGCTCCATACTATATGACTGCATATATATAACATCCTTGAAATGACAAAATTGTCATTGCCAGAGGTTAGGGAGTCGGGAGGAGGGCAGGTGCATATGGCTAGAAAAGGGTAGCAGGAGACATCCTCGCAGTGGGACATTTCTATACCTTGACTGCTGGGAGTACAGAAATCTACATATGTCATAAAATTGCATGGAACTAAATAGACAAACATACAAATAAATATGTGCAAAACTGGTGAACTTTGAGTATGGTCCATGGATTGTACCCAGGTCTACTTCCTGGTGGTAATATTGTGCTAAAGTTACCTGAGATGTTACTGTTGGGGAAAACTGGGAGAAGGGAATATAGGATTTCTGACAATCGAATGCAAATTCACATTATTTAAAAAAAAGAAAGGGCTGGGGATATAGCTCAGTGGTAGAACATTTACTTAGCATGCATGAGGACATGGGTTCAATCCCCAGCACCACTAAAAAGTCAAAAACCAAAACAGAACTATTAAAATATAGGCAACTTGGAGCCGGGCGTGGTGGCGCACGCCTGTAATCCCAGCACTTGGGAGGCTGAGGCAGGAGGATCGCGAGTTCAAAGCCAGCCTCAGCAACTTACCGAGGCCCTAAGCAACTCAGTGAGACCCTGTCTCTAAATAAAATACAAAAATAGGGCTGGGGATGTGGTTCAGTGGTCGAGTGCCCCTGAGTTCAATCTCCAGTACCAAAAAAAATAATAATAATAAAAATTAAAAAATAAATAAAATAAAATATATGCAATTTGGGTCTGGAGGTATAGCTCAGTGGTAAAACTTGCAATTACTAGGCTCAAGGCCCTGAGTTTGACCCCCAGCACCAAAAAAATATGTATGTATTTTTACAAATACATGATATAGATATTTCATTTATCTCAAAAATACAAAATATAGGGGCTGCAGTTGTAGCTCAGAGGCAGAGCACTTGCCTAGCATGTGTGAAACATTGGGTTAGATCCTCAGCACCACAAAAAAATCAAAAAAATAAGGTATTAAAAATATTTTTAATAATACAAAATATATATGTATATGTTTTTACAAATACATGCTATAGATATTTCATTTATCTCAAAAATACAAAATATCTATATCATGTATAACATATACCATTACACATATATATGCATAGATTATTTCCATACATATACGATAATGCAATATATAATTTTTTGCGGTAGTGGGAATTGAATCCAGGGGTGCTCTATCACTGAGCCACACCCCCAACCCTTTTTATTTTTTTAATTTTAAGATGGGGTCTTGCTAAGTTGCCCCACAGGCTGGCCTCAAACTTGTGACCCTTTTGTTTCAGCAACCTGTGTCACTGGGATTATAGGTGTGTGCCTCAACACCTGGTTGAAATACATATTATGAAATATTTGTATCATATACATCATACATATGAACTATGTACCATAGAAATAGGTATTTATGAAATATGTATTTGGCATAATTCTATATGTAGAGATAAATAAATGTTGTTCAGATACATTTATTTGCAGCTCATATAAAAAATAAAGCAGTAATATTGCTGATGTGTAAACAACTTATAGTCATCAATAGAAATAAGAGTAAAATTAAACTTGTACAGCATGCATGTGGCAGGCACTGTTGAAAGTTTCCCATACGTTAGTTCATTAAATCTTCACCAGCATCCTTGATCATCTCCATTTTCCAGGTAAGCAACTAAGGCACAGAGGTTAAGTACCATACACAAGGCCATACTGCTAGTAAGTGTTCAAACCAAACCCCAGCAGTTTGGCAGAAGGCTGTGTTGAATTCTTTCACACTGTGGATCTCTAGAAAAGACTCATAACAATAGAAAAATAGAACATTTAAGGAATAAAGGGAAAACAACTGCCTCTTAAACTTGAGGAGAGAGAAACGAAATGGTGATCCAGCCCCACTCTTGCCTGGAGACCAGCCTGTTCCACAGAGGGCAAGTCAGCAGCTGCCACACCCCATCTGGGCCCCACAGCCTCCTCCTTCCATGCAGAAGACCAAGCTCCGCCTTCCCCAATCTGCCTCTTTGCAGCTGTTGGCCCCCCGGAGGCCCTGTGCAGAAAAGGAAGCAGTCAGAAGTTCATGCCTGGGCTTTAGCAGGGAGAAAGACACGAGCATGCCAGGTCAGGGGGCAGACAGGTGTGGGACAGGAGGCACAGCTCCTGAAACTAAGAGTATTGAAAAGAGGAGATCCCTGACTTTAGCCCCTCCCCTTGGAGGTCCTCCAGGTGTCAGCCCAGCACTCCAGGCTGGGCAAGAAAGAGTCAGGTAGCACCAGGGAGACCAGATCGAGTGCTGGGCCACCAGAAACACCTGCTCCCAGGCATGCAGGCTGTCTGGAAAGCTCCAGCAACCTGAGCTACCCAATGCCCATACCCACAAGTCCTTGGAGACATGGGCATATCTGGTGGAGGGAGCCGTACGGAAGTAGGAAGCTAACCCAGCTTCCTGGGTTCTACACCACAGTCCTGCAGGCTAACAGCTCATGGGACAGGAGACTTCTCTCAGATGTCTACTGGGTAGAGAATACCAGCTCTGCCATACTGTTACCTAATTAATTTCAGTCCTAATATTAATGGGAAGCCATTAAAATATAGAAAATATAATAATAAAACATAGAATGTAGATACAGATGTCCACAAATACAGAGGCACATGAATCTGTAACAGCCAGCTATGAGCATGTCCTGTCTGGGTGTCGGAGAGTAACGCCCAGGCCATGGGCTTTGCCTGGGCATTTACCTGGGACAAGGGAGAGTCCCCTCCTGAGCCCAGCCCATGGTGGCCTCGGTTGGTGGGGCTGCCTCTCCCTACCCAGGGCTCAAATATTAAGCTGGATGATACTGAAAGGGATATGAACAGAAAGATCTGGTGTCCTGGGCTGGCACTTGGTCTCTGGGTGAGGGAAGAGGAGCTGTACAAAGGCTTAAAAAGAGAACGTTTTACTCAGGTCAGAAGTGACTCACTTTTGCCAGGCACAGTGGCCCATGCCTGTAATCCCAGCGGCTCAGGAGGCTGAGGCAAGAGGATGGAGAGTTCAAAGCCAGCCTCACAAACGGTGAGGCACTAAGCAAGTCAGTGAGACCCTGTCTCTAAATAAAATACAAATTAGGGCTGGGGATGTGGCTCAGGGGTCGAGTGCCCCTGAATTCAATCCCTGGTACCAAAAAAAATAAAAAGATACGACTCACTTTGGACTGAGGAATGGGGTAGAGGGGAATTGGAAAGAACACTTGTCTCCAAATTCTGAGGCATATGCAATGGAAAAGAGAGCACAAGCCCAGAAGAGGAGCCTTGGAAGCTGCAGGGAGCACAGCCATTCATTGATTCAACCCACCACTCTCTTTGAAGAGCCTTAACACCACCCTCCTCAGGAGGACAGCAGCCCTCCTCATGCAACTGAGTAATGGCAATATTGAGACCAAGACCAAGGTCTGTCGCCTCTCTGATAAGTGTTCTTCCTACTGCTTCCTGCACTGGACATTCTTGATCTCTTCCCTCCATAAGACAGCTGCTGGAGCAGGCTCCCCACACACCAGTTGAAGACTTACTTTCTGTGATGGTCCATTCAGCCTTGTCTTAGGCTTTGGGATGGTTGTCATCCACCACATATGAAAACTATTATCCTAACAGCAGCAGCTAACATTTAGTGAGCCCTTGGGTGAGATCTCCTCTGAGCCTCATGATACTCTATGATACAGATATTGCTACTATCCCTATTTTACAGATGAGGAAACTGAGTTAAAGTTAACTGAATTAAAGTTAATTCACCAAAGGTTGCAAATCCAGGAAGTGTTACTTTACCCCTTCCTGTGCTCCCTACAACTGTTCCACTGCCATCTCCCAAGGATATTGGTTGTCAGCCTAAATTTAAAACAGAGAGATTCTCCAGAGAATACTGATATTTATTTGGGAATAGCAGAGCACCGTAATGAGAATATGCATGCCAGAGTAAACTGTAGGTACAGTCAAAGGGGTTAAGGGAAGGGGAAGTTTTTAAAGACAAAAATGGAAAGGATTGCATCAGATATTTTGAAACAGTAGTGCTTGGCCACAGTGATTAATAGCAAGTGGTATCCATCTAAGGTTGAACAGTTTCTGGGTGGATGTCCTTGTAGGTCCTTTTTGTTTGTTTGTTTTGTTTTTTTTTTTTTGTTTTGGGGATTGAACCGGGGCAATCCACCACATCCCCAGACTTTTTTTTTGTATTTTATTTAGAGGGGTCTTGCTGAGCCATTTTAGGGCCTCACCAAGTTGCTGAGGTTGGTTTTGAACTTGCAATCATCCTGCCTCAGCCTCCCAAGCCGCTGGGATTACAGGTTGTACCACCACACTACGGCGAAGGGTAGGGAGTGACCTCAGAGGTGGCTCTCTCCTCATCTCTAGGTCATGTGATCTGGGACAGATCCATGAAGGAGACGGACATCTGCACAGAATCCAGGTGCCCAGGAGCTGACTTGCCAAGATCTGAGAGTGTTAGGGCGTTCTAGACAACAAGAACCTTTGGGTGTTTTTGTTGATTGGTTGGTTTTGTTTTTTCCCCAAGGATGATAGGAAGCCACTGGAAGGTTTTAGTGTAGGAGTGACATGTTTTGCTGTGTGCTCAATGGGCAGTAGAGAACCCCAGTGAAGAAGCAGGAGGGAAGATTTGAAATTTCTGGGGGATTTGATGCTGGTGGGGGACGAGGGGGAGATGGGGTGGGACTGGGGAGAGAGTGAGGAGCTCTATAGGACTCACACTCTCCCTTTGCTCTCACACCCCTGAGACACTCTCTCTAATAGTACGGATAGTCTTTGAAAATAAAGGAGGACCCCGATCCCGGCCTGACCCACCTGTACCCTTACCACTCCTGCCTCATGGCATCAAGCAATCTTGGGGGAAAGGAAGTGACGGGGTCTGAGGGAGGGAAAGGTGTCTAAGTGCAAGTTGTGTTCAACTGTCATCAAGAGGAAGCTTTCCTTCTGCCCCAGGGGTCACTGGGCAGAGTGGGTAACCATCCCTTCCTTCCCTAGATCTTCACCCCAGGAAGATCTAGGGAATCTAGATCTGCTTTCACCTGCTTTCCTCTCCTTTGGGAAGTCCCTCCACTGGTCCTACCATAGTCCTTCTCCAGGGCTCTAAACTAGATTACTTAGGTGTCAGGAAGGAAGGAGAGCAGGTAGGTGAACAGAGAAAAAACAAGTTCTGTGGACCATTTCCTTCCACCCCAACCCTTTCCCTCCCACAAGCCTAGGGAAAGGGAGGAGCAGGGTGTGCAGACAGCTCCTGTGGCTGCCGAGGGAACTCACCTTCCTTTTTTACCTCCCACTCCTGTGATGCAGAAAAAGTCAAGGAGAAATGAGAGCAGTGTTCCTTTCCACAAACCCCACAGCCTCAGGCCCCATGGGCTCCTGGGCGGGTAGCTACCTGCAAGGCTATTTACCAGTGACCCTCGGGGCCAGCTTTGCCCTTCCCTCCCCTCCTTTCACTGAAACTTAGGTCTCCAGTGAAGGAGCCCTTATCTAAGGCTTGGAGGCTGATCCTGGATCTCAGACAGGGGGGTCCCACTCCGAAGCCCGGGGACCCATTAAATCTCAGGACTTCCCAGGACACAGACCTGTCACCGACACTCTCAGGCTCAGAATGGTTCCTGAGGAGACGTTATAAAAAATTGGTGATTGAAAACTCACTGTACATATGTCTGCTTGGAGGTGCCACCCGCGAACAAGCTTTGACTTCCGGCGGCACTCCAGATTGATCGCAGAGGAGCTAGTTCACACCTGTGTCACACCTGCGTCAGGCCGTGTCCAGAAGAGCTGGGCTCACTTGGCTGCTGAAAGAATAAACCTTGCACAGCCTTAAACCTGGCCCTTTTATCCCTGAGTGCCACCTCTGAAAAATGGAATTCACAGGGCTGGAGATGGAGCTCAGTGGGAGAGCACTGGCCTAGCAGGCACCAGGCTCTGGAGTCCATCCCAAGCACTGCAAAAAGACACCCCACGAAACAAAACCAAAAACCTTCACAAAGTGGTGAGAACTACTTAGAACAAGATCGATAAAAATAGTCACAGTAGGTTATTATTAAATGGTGGGTGATTGTACTATGGCTCTAAGTATATTGAGGTACTGCAGACCCCTAATAGGCTCAGGGTAGCAAAGCTGGTGGGGGGCATCCCAGAACTGCAGAGGTGTGTCGGGGCAGGAGGGCTGAAATTGCTACTGAATTCAGTGTCGTCAGCAAACCATCCTGCGGCTCCTCTCTTCCCAGTGCCTGCAGCTCCCAAGTGACGTCCTTATCACCGAGTACAGCTGTGGGCACCTCCTGCCCTGCCCTTCCTCGGCCTCCCCCTCCCTGGGAATCTGCTGCCCCCTAGCCTCAGGCATCGCCACCTTCTCCAAGCCCTGAGCTCTCCAGTCTCCAAATTTTGCTGTCTGGTGCAATAGCTCTGTTTTTTCTCGGGGAGCAGCCTCTGTGCCTTCCCACGGTGGGACTAGAGGGCAGGCTAAGCCCAAGAGGGAACTTGTGGCTCCAGGTCTCCCCTCTGCCCATTTTTGTTTGCTTGTTTCTTTTTGGTACTGGGAATTTAACCCAGGGGTACTTGACCACTGAGCTAAGTCTCCAACTCTTTTTATTTTATTTTACTTTATCTTTGAGACAGGGTCTCATTAAGTTGTTTAGGGCCTTGACCAAGTTGCCAAGGCTAACCTTGAATTTGCAATCCTCCTGTCTCAGCCTCCCAAGTTGCTTTGGGATCACAGGTGTGTGCCACCATGCCTTCTTTTGTTGTCTAATTCCTGTCCCCCACCACAGAATCTCCCTCCAAATCTCCAGGACCTCTCTCAGGGCTGTCAGTCCTGCATTGCTAGGATGGACACACCCTCCCCCTGGTCAGCCACAGCCCCCACCTGGTCTCCCCAGTCCAGACCCCTCCTATGGGTGGGATCCCTGCCTAGAGTCTGTGTGGTCTCCAGGCACCCTGGAGAGGTAGCTCTTAGCTCTCAGCTCTCTGCAGACCACAGGAAGCAGGACCAAAGTTTCTTTCCAGCAAATGAGTCTCCCACAGCCCCAGGGTGCATATTTAGAACCCAGACCCTCCAAGGTCAAGTCCACGGACAAGCCTCATAACCTACACCGAAGACCTTGTGGGGTTGCTAGGGTGCTTACAGGTCCTCCATGAATGGCCATCACTGCCATTCCTACTGGCCAGGCAGAGTCCCCAAGGGCAATTCAGCCCTTAGAAGGATTTGGGGGTCCACAGCTGGGACCTGTTGATCCCTGCTCTCTGCAAACAGATCTGGGGTGGCACACATCTGGACTCCCAGCTCAGGTACCCCTTCTTAGCCCACCCAAGCCCCCCTAATGACCTGTTCTATTCACAAGCACACTCTACATATACTCAGAAACATTTGATATTTATTTCTCAATATTTTGATAATTTTTTTTTTTTTTACAAATTGGATAAACACAACAAAGGGGAATAAGTGGGGCCCCAGGCCTGGCCTTGGGCTCCCGTTGAGATGAGAAGTGACAGTTTGGAAACTGTCTCCTCATCCAGAACTTCTGGCCGGCTGCCCCGACCCCTCCTATCAACCTTACCTAAGAGACAGGCGGGGGGTCTCTGAGGTTCTGAGGTTCCCTCTAGAGGGGACTCCGGGCATCCTGCTTCAGGGCCTGCCCTGTGTCAAGCTGGGAAGAAGAGTGGGTCCTGATGTGGCGGCGTCTGCGCCTCTCCTGCCTGCGGGCCAGCTGCCGAAGTTGTTTCCGAATGGCCCAGAGCACTAGGTAGACTTCTCGTAGCATCTCAGCCTCCGGGCTCTCCAAGGGGGACTGTCTCCTTAGCTGGGAGGTCATTGAGGTCGAACTCACAGATGACTGTAAAAGAGAGAAGATGCACAGTTGTCCAGGGAGAAAACATGAGTGGAAGGACCTGAAGACCACAGCAAAGGACCAAAGGACAGAGGGAGTCCCGCCTCTTCCCTCTGGCTGGCTCAGAGGGCGCCCCTCCAGGAAGCCTTCTCTGCCTGAGTTAGGTGTGCATTCCCTCCAGCCTTGTGAGTGCCCCATCCTACCAGGGTCCGTGCACTATTTGTTCTATGACCTCTTCTGTTTTCCCCACTAGAATGCAACTCCCAGAAAAACAGCTACCAGTTCACACCTACCTGTTCAGGTTTCATGGACAGGGTGTTAAAATGAAGGAGGGAATGCATGATCCCTGACTGTCTCCAGCCCAGCCTCTGTCCTGAACCCCACGCCTGTGTCCCACTGCTCCAGACACCTCCTTGGAGGTGTCCCACCAACACCTTCAGCTCCTCTTGTCCCAATGCCCTGGCTTAGCACCTCCCCCAAGGCTGCTCTTCCTCCATTCTCCATCCCAGTGACTTTCTCCAGCCTGCCTGACCTCTGCCTCCCTCTCCCTGTGACCTCCACCCAACCAACCTGGCCCAACAACCCTCCCACCTAAATACTGCTCAGATCCATTAACCTGTTGGCCTGATGCCCCTTCCCGAGTCCAGAACATTCTATTCTCTTGACCGGATTGTACCAGCCTTCAAGGGTTCTGCCTGGTCCTCTGCTGACCACCATCCCCCACTCCAGCCAGGTGAACTTTTAAAATGATTATTAATGCAGTCACACTTTATTCAAGGCCAAAATAAAATTAGTTGATTTGGTAGTGACCTTGACACTTTCTCTTTGTAAAAATTAAACTTTTTAGCCAGGCACCATGGCGCATGCCTGTAATCCCAGTGACTCAGGCGGCCGAGTCAGGAGGATAGCAAGTTCAAAGCCAGCCTCAGCAACTTAACATGGCCCTAAACGACTTAGCGAGCCCCTGGGGATGTGGCTAGGGGTGTGGCTCAGTGGTTAAGCATCCCTGGATTCAATCCTTGGTACCAAAACCCGAAACAAAAAAAATTAAAAATTTAACTTTTTATATAGAGACAATTATAGATTGATATGAATTTTAATAAATAAGTATAATCCTGCATATCTTTTACCCAGTTTCCCTTAGTAGGAAAATCTTGCAATACAAAGTCAGGATATTGACATTGATACAAGTCACTAACTTTATTTAGTTTTATTTGTATTTGTGTGTGTGGACACATTTAATGCTACAGAATTTTTTCATGGCTGTAGGTGCATGTATCTGACAACCACAATCAAGATCCTGAACAGCCATCATCACAAAGATTCCTCGTGTTGCCCTTTTATAAACACCCACAATAACCCCTAACAACCGTTAAACCGCTATACATTTTTCATTTCTACGATTTTGTTACTTCAAAAATAGTATTATCCAGGCATGGTGGCACACACCTGTAATCCCAGCGACTTGGGAGGCTAAGGCAGGAGGATCACAAGTTCGAGGCTAGCCTCTGCCCCTTAGTATAACCCTCAGCAACTTAGCGAGACCCTGTCTCAAAATAAAAAATAAATGGAAAAAAAAAAGAACTGTGGATGTAGTTCAGTGGTAAAGTGCCCCTGGGCTCAATCCCTAGTACCAAAATATTAATAATAAAAAATAAAAAATAATGGCATATGACAAAATGGAATCCTATAGTAGAGAACCTTTGGGGATTGATTGTTTCCATTCAGAGCATTTCCTTTGATATTCATCCAAGTTGTCCCATACATCAAGTTTGTCCTTTGTATGGCCGAGTAGTATTTCAGGGTGCTATGGTTTGGATATGATTTGAGCATGTCCCCCCAAGGGTTTGTATGCTTGAAGCCTGAATCCCAGTTCTGGTGATGCTGGGAGCTGGTGGGACCTTTAGGAGGTAGGACCTAATAGAAGATAATTAAGTAATTTGGAGTGTGCCCCCAGAAGGGATTAATGCAGTTCTTGAGGAAACCTCATTAGTTCCCACAAGAATGGGTTGTTATAAAAAGAGCAAGCCTGATCCATGAGTCCTTCTGGCTTCCTGTCTTGGCATGTGTTCTCTTCCAAACACATTTCTGCCATTGTGATGCCAATTGCCTTGAAACCCTCACCAGAAGCTGAACACATGGTACCACCCGATTTGGACTTTCAGCCTCGAAAACTCTAGCTAAACAAACCTCTTTTCTTTATAAAGTACCCCGCCTCAGATATTTTATTATAGCAACAGAAAATGGAGTAAAACACAGGTATGTATATATCACAGTTTAACCATTCATCCACTGAAGGACATTTGGGTTGATTTTGGCTGTTACAGATAAAGCTGCAAACAGTCACGTATGGACTTTTGTGTGAACATAAAATCGCATTTATCTGGAATAAATGCCCAGGAGTTCAATTGCTAGGTCATATGATCAACATGTTTTTCTAGATTGGCTGTACCATTTTCCAGTCCCAGCAGCCATGTGTGAGTGCAGAGGAGCTTTGTCAATCAAAACCTGATCATGCCACTCCCCTGTTCAAATGTCTTCAAGGGCTTCCATTGCTCTTATGCTTAAGTACAAATTCCACAATTTGCCCAACCTCTGCCTGTACACACTAGCCCTCAAGCCCAGATGACTCCACTCAACTCAAGCCACCATGACACACACCTGCTATCCACTCTCCATAGAACACCCCTCCCTCCCTTCCTTTCACTTTGTCCTAATATCACACCCCAAGTCACGTGAGCTCTTTCAGGTCTCAGCTTCATCCTCTCTTCTGCAGGAAGACCTTCCTTGGTTCTCTGGGTCTGGATGGGATGACCCTCCCCAGGCACCCATGGCTCCCTCCACTTCCCATGTCATAACCCTAAGGACACAGAACCAACCATGCTCATGCTCTTGTCTGTGGTCCCACCCCAGGTCGTGACTACCTTGTCCACCAAGGAGGTACAGGAAATGCTGAACAAGCACGAGGAGGGAGGAATGAGCCTGGGGGGTGGGATGGTGCAGCGATGCTAACCTTCCACTTGCACAGCTGCCAGCCGCTCTGCAGGGCAGAGAACATGAGTGTGGAGACCGACTGGACAGCGCTCTGGGGCAGTCGCAGCAGGGATCGAGGCTCATGGCCCAGGTCCAACTCAGTCTCATCCACGGTCTTCGCCAACACATAGGCCTCAGTCACTTCGGGGCCCTCCTCCAGAGGGGGGACTTTAGCCTTCTTGGGGGGTTCGATCGACTTGACAGGCTCGATCTCCTTGGGAGTCTTCTCCACCACCGTCTTCAGTGCCTGTTTCTTGGAGCCAGCGGGTTCCAAGATGGTTGGCTTAGTTCTGTGTCTCCACTGGAGAACCTTAGGAACAAGACACAGAGAGGCTGAAGACGGGCTGGCAGGAGCAGCAGACCAGGGAAGACAGACACAAAGGGAGGCTGCCTTCTTCCCCTCAAGCCTCTCCCTGGCCTTCTGACCCTTGGCCTCCTCCCATCTGTTTAGTTTGGCCACAAAAGGTGGGGGCCTAGGGCTGGGGATGTAGCTCAGTTGGTAGAGTGCTTGCCTTGCAAGCACAAGGCCCTGGGTTCAATCTCCAGCACCGCAAAAAAAAAAAAAAAAAAAAGGTGGGGACCACATGGTGGGGGCACTAGCACCTAGAGGTCATTGACCAGGACTCTCAGCCCAGCACCAGGAGAACCAAACCATCTTCGAAACTCACCCAACAGGTCACTTTGTGCCAAACCCGTCTGATCCATACGAAGAACCTCATGATCACAGCCATCTTTCCTGAACCCGAAGTAGAGACAGAGTCAGCCTATGGGGTGGGGAGGGGGACAGGCTGCAGGTCACTGGCTGCCACCACCACAGGGGTCTTGTAGGAGCTGAAGAGTCTCAAGCACAGCAGGGAAGGAAGGAAAAGAAAATCTAGGGGCCATGCTTCCTCCAGCAACTCATCCCAGGTCCTTCCTCCCCTCCCTGGGACAGGGAGAGGAGTCAAAGTGCAGAAGAACCTAGGGTGACAGAGAGTTCTAGTCCATTGTGAGAGCCATCTGGCCGTGGTCCCAACCCCCGAGGCCCTTCCAGACCCACAGAGCCCATTGCTTCTGACCTCGACTCTTCTTGCTCCAGATCCAGGGACAGGAAAGTGACATTGATGGACTGCCTGCTACGTGCTCGGCATTTTCCATGTGCTGTGACGTGTGAGCCTCACGACAGCCCTTCAAGATTGATGTGACTGTCAGCGCCACTTTATACCCATGAGAAATCCGAGATTCAGAAAATCTGGAGAATTTGTCTGAGATTGTAAATCTAAGGAGCTAGAAGGCAAGGGGCCCAGCCCAAGTGGGCCCTGGAGGACCGGCTTCTCCACACAGCTCCCTCTGGTCCGGGCCTCCTGCCGCTACTCCCAGGGTTCCCCTCCAGCTGTGGCTGCTGCTTCTCCACTTCCCCACTAGATGGGGGTCTTTCTCCCTGGCTGCTGCTTTCTGCCTGGGACCCAAGCCCAGGCTGCCAGGGAGGGGCCGCTCACCCACAGGGCCTGTCCTCAGCCAGCTGGGGGTGGAAGCCACGGCGGCCAGCCAGGCCTGGTGAGGGCACTGTGTGCCCGGGGAGCCTGGCCCACACCCAGCCTAGAGACAAGGGGCCCATTCAGGGCCCCCCGCTCCGCCCCCAAGCAGCCACCCGGATCCAGCCCGCAGAGGGGACACGCTGGGAAGCTGGGGGTGGATCCTTCACAAACAGCAAAGGCCTCATTGTTTCCCCCCCCCCCCCACAGCACGTGGGCAGACACCGCCCCCACCCACCCTCTGCCTGGCCTGTCTGCCCCTTCCCAGGACCCGAACCACGGGCTCCGTTTCCTGAGCCTCTAGAACCGCTCTGCCTCGGCCACGTGAAACCGCCCAGTCTGGACGGGCTCTCGGGGGAGCTCAGGCTGCGGAGCAGGCCTCCACACGGGTCTGACACAAGGAACGCCATGCCAACCTCCAAATTCAAGTTTCTTCAGATTTTTTAATTATAATTATTATTTTAATAACAACCTGAAACCCAGAACTTCCAGACACTGTCCATATGCCCTCCCCTGGGCAGTGGGGAGGGAGCAGTTTGAGGGGAACAAGGTGGGGGGGTTGCCAGGGAGCCTCCGACTCCCCCAAGCCATCTACTGCTGGGGAGCCCAGAACATGGGTGCCAGGGAGGGAGGGGGCCGGGATCTCTCACGGAGGGGGCTCCATCCAGCACCCCATCCCGAGCCCTCCTCGTCCATCAAGGCCTGGGGACCGAGGTGGGGACGGGGATAGGGTGGGGAAACAGGCCAATGCTAAACCTTGAACTCCCATCCTGGGGGTCAGGGGGGCATTAAAGCTGCATAGGAAGGGGGGCAGGCAGCTGGCGCAAGGCCTGGCGACCATGGCAGCCCCCAAAGGCACATTGTGAGGGAAGGGAGGCTCAGACGGAGGGCCCGTTGGGCGCAGGGGGCCCAAGCCGCGGGAGCCCCGAGGAGGGCAGCTGGGCCAGCTGCTCTGGGCTGGCCAGGGCACGCAGCAGTCCGTTCTCCTGCTCCAGCGCGGCGTTCCGCTCGGCCAGGTCTCGGATCTGCTCCTTCAGCACCTCCACCTCCTCCCGGACCGCAAACATGAGGTGGGACTTTACCAAGTCCTGGGGGTCCAGGGAC
>JAJEJO010004457.1:111249-154010 GCA_020662805.1 Glaucomys volans
CGGCAGGCTCTGGCCTCCTCCCAAGCCCCTGGCAACAGCGTCAGCCCGTCCCCCTCCTGTACCTGTGACAGTAGAGGATCAGGGGGAGCAGGGTTTTGTCCATTCCCCGGCGGGGTGAGGGCCGTTGCCCAGGGCCCCCCAGGCCCCGGTGGGGTGGGGGTCCAGGTGCCCCTCGGATGGGAGATGCTCCCCGTGGGGAACTAGGGGAGGAGACACAGCCCCTTTTTCGGGGCGGCCCCGGAGCCATCCCCACTACTCGGGTCTCGAAAGATGACACCAGGGACTTGACAGAGACTCCTGGCTGGGCCATCCCTGAGGGGCGAGGATCCTTAGGGTCCCCCAAAGGGAGAAGATTATATCAAAGGAGTGCCTGGGGGGCTCAGAGCCCCCCGGGCAGAGCGAGCTCTGGCTGGTGCCAGGCAGGCAGAGAGGAGACGGGGCCTAGGGGGTGCTGTCCTGAAAGATATACTACACCGCCCCCTAGGGCAAGGACTAGCTGCTATTGGCTCCTCAGGGACACGGGGACCCCCCTCCCACAGCACCACGGTGGGCGGGAATTCCCAGACACGATCAGTGCCAGTGTCCCCTTCTCACCCTGGCGCCAATCCCAGAGTGGAGGGGAGGGGGCGGTGGAGGGAAGTCAGCTGGTGGCCTGGGTCGGGGGAGGGGCCATGGGGCAAGATGCCTGGGTTGAGGAGGGGTGGGAAGGTGAGGAAGAGACTGACCCTGGGGGTCCTCTCCCCATCTGACGCCCTCCTGCCCACTCTGAGCTACAACTGGCCTCTCAAGACTTTGGGAAAGGGAGCAGAAGGGTCAGGGGAGACTCTGATATACTTATGTGCACCCCCACAAACACAAAGCCCGTATCACAGGTGACCCTGAGAACCTGGACCAGAGGGCCTCCAGCATCCACAACAAAGAGGAGGAATGGGAATGGTTACCATGGCAACGGAAACCTAGACTTGACCCCTGTAAATAAATACAGCCTATGGCTCTGGACCTGGGTCTGGGGTCTTGGAAGGAGGAAGGGCTTGAGGAGAGGTAGGAAGGTGAGGTAGGAGGTGGAACCTGAGCAGAGCCTTTGAAGAGAGGCGGGAGGAACAGGACAAGGAGTCAGGAGCAGGCCTGGCTGCAGTTCTTTTAGGGGCCACCAGAGGGAGACTCAAGCCCAGCTCAAAGGTCCCTAGGGACCAGCTCCTGACTGGCCCCAGGACAATGGTTCCTGGTCCCAGAATCTAGATTTCCCTCAGGCCCTCTGGTGTCCAGAGCTTGCACAGGCCTTTGAGCCCTGCCCATCCACCAGGGCTCCCTCTTCCTCCACCCAGGCCCCAGGTCCCTGCCTCACTCTATAACCCGTGCCAGTCAGTTTGCCCCTTGGCCCCTAGGCTGGCTCTTTACCTCTGTCCTATTTGGAGGATCACCAGTCCTGTCCCCCCAACCCCACCGCTAAGCCTCTCAGAGGCAGGGCCCACTACACTGCACCCCCTGTGCGGCTGCTCCCCGTAGGCCCTCCCTCAAGGCTGTCAGCTCCAACTTGCTTCCCTGTGGGGGGATCAGCACTCAATCCAAGGTGACCCTTGTGTGAGAACCTGCTGCCAGGAATGGAGCTCGAGAGAGCTGGGAATTTTCCATTTCCTTTCCAAGCTCTGGGTGCAGAAGGCGCTGACAGGTAGAGCAACCAAGGGGGTGACCAGGCCCAGGAAAGCAGGACAAGTAGTGAGCAAGGACACCTGGGCCTCCAGGGGACAGTAGGGAGTGGACGCCTAAGAGGGGAGGGCGGGCCAGCTTGTATCAAAGCAGTGTTCCAGCTATTTCAATCCGCCACACCTGGGTGGAGCCTGGGTCACCACAGAAAAACCTATACCCTCCCAGACACACAGAGGGACAGATGTACAGGAATAGGAGCACTAGCCCTGCCTGGCAGACACTCAGGCAAAGATGCCAAGGAAGTCATTCATTCTCGCCAGAAATCAAGGAATAATACAACAATAAACATTTGTTGGTTGATAGATGGCTATCTCCTGTTTGTCTATGCTGCTGGGTTTCTGACAGCACTTCCCTTGTGACATTAGCACTTCAAGGGACCAGAACTCTGACAACCCACGCATGCCCTCTGAGAACCCCCCGAGTGCGGGGACCCTATGCTAGTATTTCCTGGGCCAGGTCAGGAGCAGGAAGTTGGGTTGGCCAAATAGGATTGGCCCTCACCACAGGCCCCGAGGCAACTGCGTGTGAATCCAGAACAAGACACCCCCTTCCTCAAGACACTTATCGCCACCTTCCAGAAAACTCTCATGACTTCAAATATGGACTGTGGCTTCTAATTGTGAGGCACCCCCTGGAGTTGTGCAGTGCATGTCCTGTATGACTGGGGACTCCAGCCCCATAGGACTCTTGGGTCCTGAGGTGGGGACAGCCCCAGAAGCTGGTCTTCCCCTTTGAAGGTCAAATAAAAGAGTTTCAATGTGAGAATCAGATGAAGATACAGGGCATCTGGGAGAGGTGGAGAGGTCAGATCCTTGGGACAGGGGCCAGCCCTGCTCCCTGATGTCTTCTAAGAGCCCCCAGGGTCTGGGCATACAGCCAAGAAAGTGGCATCTGGCTGCCCTGTCTACACTCCCTCCAGGATCTGTGGTGTCTTTGGGGGTGGAGCCAGGACAGGGAGGGGGAGGGGGATGGCTTCTTGACCCACTTGGGTGAACCTGCTCCTGCCTCCCTGCCTCTGTCCTCGAGAGAGGACATCCTAGAGACCATTGCCACCTCCCGTAGGAAAGAGAAGAGAGTGTGGCTTAAGGGTCAGACCCCCATTGCAGTTCAGCCACACACTGGCTAGGTGACCTTGGGCCAGTGTCTAAAACTCTCCTGAGTCTCAGTGTCCATCTGGGAGCTGGGAGGTGGGGATTGTGGGATTGCTTTTAGGATTACAAGAAATAAGAGACAGTACTAGACCCAAAGGACAGCACTAGGTAAAGAAATGTACTTTTTATCCCCAAGTCCCTGGAATGCAATCCCTAAATGCCTGGATCCCCCAGACTGGCCACCTATCTACCCACCCACCCATCCATCCATTTATTCACACCTTAACCAAGTATCTCCCACCTGCCAGGCCCTGTGGGGGCAGAGGATCTTCCAACCCAGGAGCATGTGGACAGTCTGACTCCACCAGGCACCCTCTGTATTCCCATTCCCAGATTTGAGGACTGGAAAGGCATCCCCAGCTCACCGTCCAGGTTCCAGACACTTAACACCCCAGCCCACTTTCCCTCTCAAAAGGGAGGTCCCATGCCACTTGGACCCTGATTTCCTGCCAGATCCAAGCACACCAGACAAGTGACGTGGGGTCTCCACACCCCATTCCTAGGGGGTAGGGGGTAGCCCAACCCAAACCCGCTGGTCCAGCAAGGTGGGGCCCAAGGGGCTGGGCTGGGCCAGGCCAGAGCCCCAGAGCCTTGGAGCGGGGCAGGGTAGAGTGCAGGCTGGGAGCTGGACCGGTCAGACTAGGGTGTGCAGAGGGGGTGGGACAGAGGGAGAGAGGGAGGGGACAAGTCAAAAGAATAGAGCTGAGAACGCCTCTGAAGGCAGAACCCTCTAAGGCAGAGAAAGCCAGAGGCTGGGCTTCGAAATCAACAGGGGTGGAGGAGGGACAGGGAGCCCTTTTGCCAGGGAACCTCCCAAATGGGAGGGGGAGAGGGTGGGAAGCGCTGAGAATAGCAGCAATGGGGGCAGGTGACTCTCCCAGCCCTGGCCAACCTCACACCTCACACATTCCTGGGAGCCAGCTGGGAGGGAGTACAGAAGCCACTCTGCCCTGTCCTGCCCTGCCTGGAACCAGCCCCTCACCCTCCATCCCAGGGGCTCCTGGCTGCCCCTGGCCATCTCTTTGGGCCCCCACTCTCCCCAGTGCCCCTGGCCCCTTTCTTTTGAGGGTCTCAGTTTCTGATTCCAGGGGGTGGCGCCACCTAGGGGAAAATAGGAAGGCGCAACTCCATCTGGAATGGGTCCCTCCAGCACCCACTCACCCACTGGTGAAGTCCCAACCCTCATTTCCTTCCAAACAGGAAGTCCCTCCCCTCAGGGCCTCCAACAGGAAGTCCCACTCCTCCCTCCAATAAAAGTGGCAGCTCCCTAGCCCTTCTCCTCGGCGCCTATCAGTTCACAGTCAGAAACCAGCAGCCTAGCTATCTGACCCGCGATTTTGTTCCTCCCTTTTCAGCTGGCCGACATTCCTTGAGTATTGAAACAGGAAGTCCTGCCCACCCTGCCACCTAACTGGGCATGCTATCCTGAAGGGCAAAGCCAGAAAGTTCTGCCCTCTTGTGCCATCCTTGCTGTCAGACAGCTTTGCCATGGAAGGGCTCAGCCTGCATGGTGTTCCTAGCTCTTGTCTTCTGGCCACATCCCCCCCAGGGAACAGAGTTTCAGAGCAATGCTTTCCAGGTACTCAAAGTCCCAGGACCCTAAAGGAGTCTGGGTGGACTATAAGGAAGTCACAAGATGATCTATGAGGATCCGAAGGTATACCACTGCCCTTGTGGGTAGGGGCAGAGAGAGGAGCTGGGAGGAGACCGATTCCCTATTTTCATCTCTAGTACACTTGCTAGCAGGTTCCTAGGGTTGACCAGATGTTCTGTAAATCTGCAAGAGCTCTGGAATTTGACAACAATGACTCCCTTCAAACTCTAAAGAAGTCCCTGATGTGACAGTCCTAAGTCAGCGAGTCCCACCCAGCTCTCTCCACAGGGAGTGGGTCCTAGATCAAGTTTTCCAGTGGTTATGCCCCGGGCCAGCTTTCTCAGTTCTCCAAATTCACCTCCCGGAATGACAACTGCCAGCCATGTCATGCAGCTATCCTGGGTGCCTAAGCCTCATGTCCCACCACACGGAGCCCACCTACCTATCGTCATCGCTGTCCAAGTGACCACTGATGGCCAACATGGAGCGGGCCAGGCTGAGGCTCTGGGCTGCAGCTGCTCCAAAGGGGTCTGGAGACTTGTGAACCAGACTGGCATCAAAGTAGAGGGCCGGGGAGCTGGGGCGGGAGTCAAGTGGGGGCACCTAGAAGCAGAGAGGTGGGAACCATCACACTGAGAGAGAAAAGAACCAGCGGCCTTCCAATTGGCCTAGTGGTCTTTCCTCCCCACCTCCTCCACTCTCTTCCAAGGACCCAGGGGTCCTGTCCACCAGCAGCCCTTCCCTCCTCCGGCTCAGATGGACTGCCTGGGGGTTACAGAAGCAAGGGAAACAGCATCAACTCCGGGACTGGGGAGTGTGGCTTTTGGGGGCATCAGAGAGGGCTCTGGTTTGCATTTGGGCACCTCTACTTGCTCTCTGTTAGGACCTCTAATTAGAAGCTACTCAGAATAGCTGCAATATATCATCGACCTCCTTAAGGCCACTCAAATGTCACTTCCTTAGAGGCATTTCCCCACCGTTCACAAGTCCAGTAAACTGTGTCACTTTTTTATAGCACCTAATATTATCTGAAATTAAAGTATTTATTGTGTCTCTGCTACTAGAAGGTAAGTTTGTTCTGTAACTATTTGTAGAATGAATAAATCCTCAGAAACTGGTCCTCCGCACCTCCACCCCCTCCCCCACTCTAGCCTCTCCTCTCAAACTTCTCAGGCTTCAGGTGAAGTTCAGCAACTACTCTCTGCCCTGCATTGGGGTTGGGGGGCGTCGTGGAGATGCGGGGAGGCGGAGCCTGGGCGGGGACCACGGCAGCCCAACAGGCGCTGGGGGCGGCTGCTGCGAGAGAGGGCGGAGGGGCAGGAGCAAGACAGGACGCCTCTGTGAGGCCCCGAGAGGCCCCAGCTTCTCGGAAAAGCCAAGAACAGAGAGTCCAGGGTGGTTAGGAGGATAGAGCAGAGGAAGGGGGCCCAGGTGGTGCCCCTGGCCCTCCTTCACCCTCCCCAGCCTCTGCTGGAGGCATGGAAGGGAAAGAGACACACAGAACAAAAAGGGAGCCAGACTTTTGGACAGGGAAATGGCGACACAGTTGCATGCACACAGGAAGCGACCAGGACATGGCAGGGCGGAAAGAAAGGGGTCACTGGCACTGAGGGGAAAGGGGCAGGGTCTGCAGAACCCAGGGAGGCTCAAGCAGGACTTAAGGTTGGTGAGCAGGGAGCCTGGTGGCAAAAGGGGGCTTGCTCTGGAAGAGTCTGGGGTCAGCGACCAGGGAACTACAAGTTCTCTCCTGGGGTAGGAACTGAATGGAAGAGCTCCAGAAAAGTGGGGGGTGGGGGTGGAGGTCATGAAAGCCAGTTGGAGGCCAGGAGGGGTGGGGGGAGCCAGTCCTGACTGGTCCTGACAGGGCCCAGACATCCAGGCTGGGGATATTTTTACACTGTGGTTTGTGCCCAAGGCCAGGAAGGGGAAAGAGCCCTCATCCTCACACTCTGCCCTTCCTCCAGCAGTCCAAGGTGTTATTTTTTCCTCCAGGGCAGAAGCATCCAACCCTCACATCCCTGGCTGCCCACCCCCCACCCCAGGGACCCAGGCATCCTGCCCCCAGCCCAGACTTGTTCCTCTTTTGGAGACAGGAAGCAGAAAAAAATAGAGGATTTAACTCCTTCTCTCCTGCTTCCCAACATTCTCCCACCCCATGGTGGTGAAGTCACCCCCAGCTACCAGTCCTGGAGAGGCCCAAGTGCAGGGGGCTAGGAAAGGTGACAGAAGACGAAAGAGAAAACCAACCAGCACCCCACCCGCATCCCTATAATGGGTGGCCCCCACCCAATTCTTTGGTTTCTCAGAAAAACTTGGCTTGCTGCAAAGCTAGAGATTGGGCTAGAATGTGCGTTTGGTGGGAAGAATGAAGACCCCCACGTCCAACGCGGAGCTGCAACGGAAAGACTTCCAGTGGAATGCCTACCTTTTATGGCCACCCCAAACCCTGGCAGCTCCTCCCTCAGAGGCCCAGCCAAGCACCCAGGTGGGGCCTCCACCCTCATCCCTTGGAGCCAGAGGGGTTGAGACCAAAGCAAAAGGTGAAGACTGAAGTGAGCATGGGCAACGGGCTTTTTGGAACCAGTCAAGAGTCAAGGCCATAATTTAAAAGACCAAAGAGAAAGAAAGAAGGTGTAGAATGCAGAAAAGAAGGAGATAAAATAAAGGAGAGAGGGATTTCAAAGTGTGATGACAGGGAGAAAAAAGAGGTGCTCTCTGACCTACCTGAGAGACGTGACAGAGGAGCTGGGAAGGGCAGGATGGAGGTAGAGGCAAGGAGGCCCAGGATGGGGGTTAAGCCTACCAGGCCCAGAGGGTTGAACACTGCCCCTCAGGTTTCCCTCAACCTGGAATACGGTTCTTACCTGTCCTGTCTCCTCTGGAGGAACCAACTCCATCCTCAGCCGATGGACTCCATCTCTCCTCCGGGACAGTGGAGGGGTCCCAGCTGCAGACCCCCCAGCCTCCACCTCCACCCTCAGGGAGGGCAGGGGTGTGGCAGCCAGGGATGTGCCCGTGCTATCCCCGGTCCCAGGCTCTGGGGGGCGCTGCTGGGGTGGGGGGGCCGAGAGGAGGGGTGTCTCCGCCTTGGCCTTGCCAGGAACCGCCAGCTGGCCCAGTCCCCCAGTGAAGGAGCGGGCCTGAGGTCCAGGGGAGGTGGGGGGTGGGCGGAGCCAGGAGGTGGGGCCCTGAGACAGGCCTGGCTGTGGCATGGGGGCACCCAGGCCCAAGCTGGCCAGCTCCAACCTGGAATCCAAAGATCTGCCCCCAGTGCCCCCCGACGCCCCTCGAATCCCCTCCAAGAGGCGGCTGAAGCTCGGGGGCTCCAGGTCTCTCTCGTAAACATCCACACACGTCCAACGACCTCGGCGATAAGGCTCTCCCAGGCCGTGGGGCAGCTTCACCACCCGGAAACGGGAGGCAGGGGCCCCGGGTGGCGGGGAGCCGTTCCGGGGGGTGCTCCTGCCCCCTGGGTCAGGGTTGGGCTCCCCATTGGGAAGGCGTGGTGGGGGCCCGCTGGGGGCCGTCGGGGCAGGGGGATCTGAAGCCCCTGGGCTCCCTGGGCCCTCGTAGTCCGTGGTGACGCTGGTGATTTGGAAACTGCTCTTCTTCTTGCCCCCACTCATGGTCCCTGGGGCTCAGAACGGGTAGGGGTGGGGGAGGGGCTGGGCTCCTAGAGGGGGCTCAGGCACCCCTGGAACAGGGGGGCCACATGGCGGGGGCATCAGGGCCCCTGGGGACGTCTGGGTCCGACATGGCAAGAGGGCCTTGAAGGAACTGGGGGTGCCTGATTGGGGACGGGAGAACAGGGGAGGGGAGGTGGCGGGAGGGGGGGGCAGGGGCAGGTTTTTCCTGCTGCTGTCGCTGCCGAACTCCAGAGCTGAGTTTGCAAACTGGAAAAAGAGAGAGAGCGTGTGTCAGAGAGAGAGAGAGAGAGAAGAGAGAAAGCAGTGGGCAGGCCACCTCCGGGGCTTCCTCTCTGGGGAGCAGAATGGGGGAGGAAGGGGAAACCGCCAGAGACCCAGAGACAAAGAGACAGACAGAGATGACAGACTCCAGAATAGAGGGGACAGGACCAGAGGGCATGCAGAGCAGGAAGAGGCAAATGAGACCCAAAGTTGAGCATTTCTTGCCAGGGATTCAAACTCACCGGACTGAACTGTCCGGAGAGCACGGAACTCCAGGACCTGGGTGAACCGGGTAGAAGCGACTCCTCGCCTGGCCCAGCCACCTGGAGACCTCTCCTGGGCTTCCAGACCCCCCACCTCGGCTCCCACCTCCCTGGGACAGGTCCTGCCTGCCACCCCAAGCGCCCCGCCCAGCCCCAAGACCTACCTCTCGAGTCTCAGTCACCGAGCTGAGCCGGGGGTCTCAGCGACTAAGATGTCCGGTTGTCCTTTTCCTGGGGCCGTCTGTCCCCTGTCAATGCGGGGCACGCAGGCAGCGATCAGGGGCTGCCCAGCGCTTTCCGGGGGCCGCGCCTCACCCTGCGAGGCATCTCCGTGGAAAGTTTGCTGTCCAGAAAAGAAGGAACCCGCGCCCCCGGAGGAGTCCAGGCACGGCCTCTGCAGCCCCACGGGTCTCCCGATTGCTGTGGGAGGAGGCGGCTCTGCCCCAGCTGCTCCAGGTGGCAGCCGGCCTCCGCGGTCCGGGGCGAGTGGGTCTCCCAAAGCTCTTCCCGCGTGGCCCCGCTGGATCTGTCTCTGGGTTCCTCAGCTCCTCTCCGTCTCTGTCTCTCTGTCTTTCTCTTTCTGGGCTGTTGACAACCCCCACACCAGGAAGTCCTGCCTCCTCGGGCCTGCTCACTGCTCCTCTCCTCCTCCTCCTTCCCCTCTTCCTCCCCTTCCTCCTCCCTCCTCCCTCCTGGGGCTCCCCGCCAGCTGGCCCGGAGCCAGGCCTGCCACAGCCGCCGCTGCTGCAGTTGCTGCTGCTGCTGCTGCTGCGCTGCTGGGGCCCCAAACAGGCTGCCTTAACCCCACACCTGCTGGGCCCAGCCGGGCTCTTCTCGGAGGGAAGGGCTGCAGAGGGCGGAGAAAAAGGGGAGGAGTCTGCGGAGAGGCAGGGGATTCCCTTACTTGTAGGCACTGGCTGCCATTGGCCTGCAGACAGGCTGAAGAAGAGTCCACAGGAACGCGCTGGGCACGTCCTGGGTGCTCGGTTGCCCAGCAAACCTTATGGTGCTGTCATAGCGTCCCTGGTTTTCATGGTAACTACAAGAGGAAAGTCCGATCATTCCCTCCCCATTCCTTTAATAAAGTAGATGATTATGAACATTTTCAAACCTGTCTAAAAGTAGAGAAAAGAATATAATGAACTCCCAGGTACCCATTATATGCTTCTCAATAATGATCAACTCATCGCCAATCTAGTTTTATCCTTACCCTCAATATCTTTTCTTGGATTTTGCTGGAGTATTTGAAATCAAATCTCAGACATGGCCTTATCCCCTTTCTTAACTGTGGAATTTGAGGCCCAGGAAGTCCAGTGGTAGACTGGACTGTCAGTGGTAGAGTAAGGACATTCTACACACTCAGTGTGTCCCTGTCCAGGCCTCACATACACATACTCATAAAGACCTCAGAAGCAGGGACCCACCTGCCCTTGTCTCCAGCCCCTAGGCACACACGTCTCTCCATGGTCATCTGCAGAGGTCCACCTGAGGACCAACCCCAGCTGGCCACAAGCATGGACCCTCCCCTCTGACCTTTCTAGCTCTCCATCTCCGGTCTACTCAGAATAAAACAAACCAAAAACTCCATCTGCCATTTTCTCTCTTTTGGCTTTCCTAACCAACATTCTGAGGGGAATTCTTTTTGCCAAAGCGGTATCTAGAGGCAGCATCTGCTTTCAATCCCAGGTTCAAAAGGAGATGAACAGATCCTAATTAATTTTGGTCAAATGGAAGGATCTGTTCTTGCATATATTGGAAATTCCTCATATTATCTCCTGAGGAAGAGAGATGGAGCAGATGTGGAGCTGGAGCTGAGGAAATCAAGGCTCAGAGGCATTCAGGGATTTGACCAAGGCCTCAGTGCTAGTTTTCAATGGCACCAGGAGGTATAAGGGGGCTGTTTGGACTCCTAGTCATCTTTTCCAGATCCCTCCTCCCTCTGCTTGAGCGCATGGAAATTTCTAACCACTCCCTGTGATTTGGAAAAGGTAAAATAAAGCAAGCCCTGCCCCCTTTATATATTTGTTCTTTATATCTTTGTTAAAATGCATCTGCATTGCTGTTGGGCTCCCTTTGGTTATAGTAGCATGGCCCTGCCAGAGCCCAGATGCTGAGGTCCAGGAAGCAGCCTCCCTCATGTGTTCCACCCCTCCAGACCTCATCCTTCTGTCTCCTGCAGAACTCTCTCCCCCTGACAATATTCTGAACACAGACTTCACTGCCAACCCCCAGACGCTCCTTCCTTGGTGTTGGCACCTACAAACGATTTACAAGAAGTCTTTGGACTCCTCTGCCTGGGACACTTGGCATTATTGTGGACTTTTCCATGTGGAGAGTCCCTGGGATATTGTCAATCTTTGCAGAAATGTTTGTTGAATGAATGTAAATTAATTCACACTAAGGTGTAAAAGTTAAAGGATTATTGTTTTGTTTTGTTTTGTTTTGTTTTTTGGTGGGGGATACCAGGGATTGAACCCAGGGGCACTCAACCACTGACCCACATCCCCAGCCCTATTTTGTATTTTATTTAGACACAGTGTCTCACTGGGACTCTTGTGTTTTAATAGTTTACCTCTCCTAGGAGTATTTAATAGCCTATAATATGTAGAGCCCTTGACATACAAAGCACTTACTGCTCCCTTCCTTCCTCCAAACCTAGTTGAGGTAGGTATGAAATGAGGCATCATTCAGAGAGGTTATTCAATTTGCCTAAGGTCACACAGCACATATGCAAAGATTGACATACAGGATAGGGTTCACAGATTCCAGGGATTAGGATAAGCATATCTTTTGGGGCGCATTTTTCAGACAGTTACGGGTACAACCGAGATCACCATGAAGTTAATTTATCCCATGGCAGGCCAAAAGATTTTGGAGCGAGGAATTTCTCAGGGAACTGCTGTTAAAGGTCACAGAGGAGGTCATGCCCCTCAGAGGCCCCAGCGACCGCACCCAAGCGGTGGCCGTGGTGGTCCCAGTCAGAGATCAACCCCGGTGCACCCAGGTCCTGGCGGGCGGAGCCCGCAGAGTCAAAGGTTACGGGGAGGATGACTTGGACCGCGGGGGCGGAGAGGCGGAAGACTTTGAGCCCAGACGCTGGAACAAGGTCCGGGCGCCTGGGAGGCTGCAGGGGGAGGAGGCCGACACCAAGTCAGCCAACTCTCGCGCCCTCCCGGCACCTGGGGGCGGCGGGGAAGAGGGGGCGCGGCCAAGGAAGCACGCCCCCTGCTGGGCAGAGTGGCCGAGCGTCCGGCTCCCAACTCCGGGAGCCCCTCGGTCCGGGAGGCAGCCCCCTCTGCCGGCCTCACCGCCTCACTGCACTCCGGGCCCCGTCGCCGCAGCCTCGGCCCCAGCCAGACGCCGGGCGCGGATCGCCGAGGGCCCGGCGCGCGGGGTTCGCGGGTGGGTGCGGGCCCCGGGCTGCCGCTGGGGGGCGCCGCTGAGCGCCGCGCGCCGCTCGGCCGGCGCCGAGGAGACCAAAGCCAGCACCGCCCGGCCGGGCAGGGGGCGCAGGGCGGCGAGGAGCGGACGCCCCAAGGCGGGGGCGGGCTGGCGCCGGACCCCCGGCGCCCCTCGACCTTCCTCTGCGCCTCCCCCGCGGGCTCCGCGGCCCCTGCGCCCCCCACCCTAGCCCGGCGGCGCAGCGCTGCGCGGCCGCTCCCGCTCCGTCCTTGGAGGGTGTGGAAGGGTGGGTTTGGGGCCGGGGGCGGGTCTGGGGGCGGACCCGGAGGCGGGGCTGTCTCTGCGGCAGGGCCCAGCTCCGCTCCCCCCGTCTCTCTGTCTCTCCTCCTCCCTCCTCCTGCTCCGGGCGGAGCCCGGCATGGGGGGGCCGGCGCCCGGCAGGCCAGGTACGGTGATGTAGAAATTGGGGAGGCTTGGTGCGGGGAGGCGGCGGTGGGGGGACCAGGGGCAGGGCGGATTGGCGGGGCGAGAGGCGGAGAAACCCAGGGCAGCAGGACAAGGGGAAGAGGAGGGGTGCCCGGGAGTCTGGGGCCCTTGGATGGAGAGAGGGATGAAGCAGGCCAGGTTTGGAACAAACAGGGGAGGGGGGAGGACGAGGAGGGGCGCTGGGAGGAGTAGTGAGGCTGAAGGCGAAAGGGAGAGTGTGTTTGGGGGAAGGGAAGCCAGAGCAGGTATGGAGACTGCAGCTCAGAAGGTAGCAACGGAGGCCAGACTGGGGACCCCCGGGTGGGATTGAGGGGCGGGACTGGAAGAGGGAGGCCGGGGTTCTCCCAAATCCTGGAGGAGGAAGAAGGTGATTTGGGCCATCAGCGAGGGAGGGAGGTGGAGTCCGTGACTGAGGGGTGGACGGAGGCCCAGGCCCAAAAGGACTGGAAAGGGGGGGACGCCAGGGAGTGGAGATAGATTGGTGGGTAGGATTTCAGATGCCCAACTCCGCGCCCCCACCCTGCCTTCAGCATCCCCACCCTACCCTCATGACCACCCCCCACCAAGCCTCCTGGCCCAGGAGGAGGTGGCAAGTCTGACCCTTCCCCAGCGGTGTTCATGTAGGCAGGTAGGCCCTGGGCAGAACTCCTTGTCTGTAGGTGTGTCCAGTTCCAGGGCAGATTTGTGTGTGTCTGGAGGTATGTGTGTCTGTGGGTGTGTCGGTGGGTGTTTGTGTCTGTGTGTGCTGCCCCGAGGTTTGTGTTTACCTATGCCCTTCTGTGTGTCTGGTCCTCTGATGTAGACACAGGTTTGTGGCTGGATGGCTCGTTTGTCTGAATGTGTGTGTTTGTGTGACCGAAGAGTTGCCATACATTTGTGGGGCCTGTCTGAGTGGTGGGTCGGCCGTATTTACACAGCATGGGAATCTGTGTCAATCTGATCTCTCGAGAGAGTGTGTGTGTGTCTCCGAACACCTTCATCGGGATGTGTGGCTCTGGGTACACATATGCTTCTGTGTTTGTGTCCTGGGGTCCTGGAGGCTGTGTTGGGTTTTCTATGTCTGTCTGTTTTCCTCTCCGAGGACCCGAGTCATGTTTCTGCTCCTTTTCTTTTTTTCTCTTTCATTCATTCCTGGCCCCCACCCACCCCACATCTTCCTTTTTCTCCTTTCCACCCACCCCCCACCAAGTGGATCCGGGACCCAGGGAGGGCCGCCCCCCGGGCCTGGTGGCACTGAGCAGGGCCCCCCAGCCCCCACCTCCTGCCCCACGACATGAACCTCCTCTACCGAAAAACCAAGCTGGAGTGGAGGCAGCACAAGGAAGAGGAGGCCAAGAGGAGGTAAGGCTGGGGCCTCCCCGTATGTCACACCTGTGCCTGTCCTGATGGACCACAGCCCTTCCTGGGGCTCAGCAGCCTTGTTGTTAGTGAGATCTCTGATCTCAGATTCTGTACTCAGTTCTGTATAGCTGGAATTGTACATTCTTGTCCTGGCTCTGCTCCTAGCCTGGCCTCCTGGGGGGCTTCCGGCTCTGGAGCACCCTCTTGACTCTTCCCCACCCCCAAGGGTCCGAGTCATTCCTTCCTGACTCACCTCAGGCCTGTGGTCTTCTCCCTCTGTCATCTTGGGGCTGGTTGCTGACTCTCGTGTCGCCTGACCTTGGAAGGGGCAGGCTCCACTGCCCTCACAGGGTCCAGGGACAGGGTCATTCAGGGGCCTCACAGAGCATCTCCTTGCTGGTCTCCCATGCTTGAGAAAGTGAGTGACCAAGTGACAGGGTTGTGTGTGTGTGGTGGGGAATGTGCAGGTGAGGCCCTGCAGAAGAGCCAGGGCCAGGAACCTCCTTGCCCCGACCCCTGCATCCTTGCTGGCCCCCTCAACTGCCCCTCTGGGGACCCAGGCCTGTCCTCTCCCACCCTGATTCCTTCTCCACTTCCCATTGACTGCACAGCCTCTTGGAGCCTGAGTCAGAGCCACCTCCCCGCTCCCTTCTCCCTCCTCACAACTGTGGAGTTTAATTCTTGTTGTTAATTAGATTAATCAGAGCGATCGCTGCTGCGATCTCTCCCTAATGAAGGGTTAGTAGACAGGGCCCTAATGAGAGCCCAGCCCACCACAGCTCTCCCCTCTTCCCTGCCAGTCGCCTCCCCCTTCACTCATCTAGGAGCCCAGAGATGGTGAAAGGAATGGGGGTGAGCGGAGGCCGAGAGAGAGGACCGCACTGAGGGAGAGGGAGGAAGGGAGGAGAAAGGATCGGCCGGGGGAGGCTGCTCTGGCTATGCGGACAGCACACCCCGCATCTGGGAGAGGAGGCATGTGTGGGGGTGGAGGCCACAGTAGCTGGTCATGAGAAGAGGCCAGAGGCCAAGTGTGGGCCAGTGTGAGCATGAGAGGAGCCCAGGAGTTATGGTAGCAGGTGTGTCTGTCTGTCAGGTGGGCTGTTGGCCTGGGTTTGCAATTTCCCTCCCTGTACCAGGCCATGTGCTGGATAAGCCCAGGCTGGGGTCCAGCCCTGGGGACACTCCCCTGCACACATAGCCATCTCTTTGCTCATCCCTTCCCTCACTGGCTGGCCTTTATTAAGCCTAGAAATTCTGCCTGAACCCCCATCTCTGTCTTAGACCTTCAGGTGTCCCCCATTCCCACCCAGACTCCCTTCCTCCTGCCCAAGAGGCCACAGGGTTGCTGCACCTCCTGGGGTGGAGGAGGGGAAGGCCCAGGCCTAAAGCCTGAGGCCTGACTTCTGCTCCATCGGGGTCTTCTCTCCCCAGCTCCGGTAAGGAGGTGGCCCCTGCAGGCCCGGCGGGGCCTGGGGTTGGCCCAGGGCCTGGGGTCCGCGTGCGGGACATCGCCTCGCTGCGCCGCTCCCTCAGGATGGGCTTCATGACGATGCCCGCCTCCCAGGAGCACACCCCCCACCCCTGCCGCAGCGCCATGGCCCCACGCTCCCTTTCCTGCCACTCAGTGGGCAGCATGGACAGTGTGGGGGGTGGGCCTGGGGGGGGCGGTGGTGGTCTCACAGAGGACAGCAGTGCCCGAAGACCCCCAGCCAAGCCCCGGAGACACCCCAGCACCAAGCTCAGCATGGCAGGATCAGGGGCAGAGATACCCCCCAGCAAGAAAGCAGGTGAGACACCCCCACTCTTCCCAAGGGGAGCTGGGAGTTGGGAGGATCCATTCCAGGCCATGGGAGGCATCTGGGAGGGTTCATTCAGGGAAGAGCCTGGGAAGTGGAAGGTTCCATTTCCAAAAGGAATGAGAGGTTCCTTTTGGATAGACCTGAGATGAACCATTCAAGGGTGGGGGACATTCCCCAAAAGTTTGTTTTGGGGAAAGGGGTGGTAGTCTGGGAGGGTATAGGGGTGAGAGAGAATTTAGGGTAGGCGCTGTGGATTCTGGGGCATGCATCAGAAAGATTGAGAGCTGCCTGGTAGAAAAAGAACCTACTAGGACTGAGTGGAGGGGTGTGGGAAAAAAGAAGAGGCAGATATGTCCTTGCTGGTGGGTCAAAAGGTCATAAAGATTCGCCCCATTTACTTCTTCCACATAAAGCACAGTGGCTATCCCAGCAGCTTGGGAGGCTGAAGCAGGAGGATTGCAAGTTCAAAGCCAGCCTCAGCAACTTAGTGAGACCCTGCCTCAAAATAAAAAAATGAAAAGGGCTGGGGATGTGGCTCAGTGGTTAAACACCCCTAGGTTCAATTCCTCATACCATGAAAAATTTTTTAAAAAGAGTTTATTCGTCTTTTTCCCATCCTGCCCAGGCTTGCAGAAGCCAACCCCAGAAGGCCGAGAGTCCAGCCGGAAGGTTCCTCCACAGAAACCCAGGCGAAGCCCCAACACCCAGCTTTCTGTCTCCTTTGATGAGTCCTGTCCAGCAGCCCCTTCTCCTCGAGGGGGGAACCTGCCCATTCAGCGCCTCAGTAGGGGGTCCCGAGTAACTGGGGACCCTGATGTGGGTGCCCAGGAAGAGGAGCCCGTGTACATTGAGATGGTGGGGGATGTCTTCAGGGGAGGAGGACGAAGTGGAGGAGGCCTGACGGGGCCCCCTCTTGGGGGTGGGGGCCCGACCCCTCCAGCTGGTGCCGACTCGGACTCCGAAGAGAGTGAGGCTATATATGAGGAGATGAAGTACCCGCTGCCGGAAGAGGCTGGGGAAGGCCGGGCCAACGGGGCCTCTGCATTGACAGCAACCTCCCCTCCACACCAGCCTCATGCCCTTCAGCCCCACCCTCACCGACGTCCAGCTTCGGCCCTCCCAGGCAGGAGGGATGGGACACCCACCAAGACCACTCCTTGTGAAATCCCTCCACCCTTCCCCAACCTCCTTCAGCACCGTCCTCCACTCCTGGCCTTCCCCCAAGCCAAGTCTGCTTCCCGAACCCCTGGCGATGGGGTCTCCAGGCTACCGGTCCTCTGCCACTCCAAGGAGCCAGCAGGTTCCACCCCAGCTCCCCAAGTGCCTGCACGAGAGCGGGAGACGCCTCCCCCGCCACCTCCACCTCCTGCTGCCAACCTGCTGCTGCTGGGACCATCGGGCCGAGCCAGGAGTCACTCGACACCCTTGCCACCCCAGGGCTCTGGCCAGCCCCGGGGGGAGCGGGAGCTCCCCAACTCCCACAGCATGATCTGCCCCAAGGCAGTGGGGGTGCCGGCAGCCCCCCCTGCCCCGGCCGCCTTGCTCCCCGGCCCCCCCAAGGACAAGGCTGTGTCTTACACCATGGTGTACTCGGCAGTCAAGGTGACCACACACTCTGTCCTGCCAGCTGGTCCACCCCTGGGTGTTGGAGAGCCAAAGACAGAGAAGGAGATCTCAGTTCTCCACGGGATGCTGTGTACCAGCTCAAGGCCCCCCGTGCCAGGGAAATCCAGCCCCCACAGCGGGGCCATGGGCGCAGCAGCTGGGGTCCTCCACCACCGTGGCTGCCTGGCCTCCCCCCACAGCCTTCCGGACCCAACCGCAGGCCCCCTGACCCCCCTCTGGACCTACCCAGCTGCAGCAGCTGGGCTCAAGAGACCCCCTGCCTATGAGAGCCTCAAGGCTGGGGGGGTGCTGAATAAGGGCTGTGGAGTGGGGGCACCATCCCCCATGGTCAAGATCCAGCTGCAGGAGCAAGGGACCGATGGGGGTGCCTTTGCCAGCATCTCCTGCGCCCATGTCATCGCCAGTGCAGGGACACCAGAGGAAGAAGAAGAGATGGGTGCCACCACATTTGGGGCAGGCTGGGCTCTGCAGAGGAAGGTCCTATATGGAGGGAGGAAGGCAAAGGAGCTGGACAGTGAGTGAGGGGTGGGGCATGAGGCGTGGGGGGCTGGGGATGCTGGCGATAGTTTGGGGGATATGTTGGAGAGGTTATTTGGAAGCCACAACCCATTGTCCTGCACTGGGTTTCCTGAAGACCCTTCCAGGGACAGAGGTGGGCAGCAGAATGAAACGATGGGTCCGTGTGTGTGTGTGTGTGTGTGTGTGTGTGTGTTGGAGGGACAGGAAGATCTGGGATAGGGACGGGGTAGCACTGAGCCCCATCCTGCTCCGCTCCCTGCCCCTCCCTTCCTTGGGCTGCAGGGGTGTGTTTGTGAGTGTGCGCACACTAGGAGCTAAACACAGCTGCCTCCCAGCTATTACCATGGCAACCTATCCAGACAGGAGGGAGAGGAGAAGGAGGCCTCTACCGTTGCCTGGCAACGCAATGCTCTGCCAGGCCTACTCTCAGAGATGAGCTTAGTTCACATGAAGCCCTTCCCCCTGTTGCCCCTACCCCACCCCACTTCTTGGGCTCCCAATTTGGGATTCTGCCCTTACTGGGGAGCAGTATCCCTGGTCTCCAGGTGGTCATTCTGACCCTATCTGGGCTGGAGGGGCTCAGAAGCTAAAGCTAGGCTAGAAGAGGCCCCTCTGACCAAGGAAAAGGATTTGGAAGCAGCAAATATATATAATTTTCAGCCCCAGGAGGTGGTACCAATGAGTGGAAAGGGTGGTGGCAGTACTGGGTCCCTCCTGTGAGTGTTGGGGGATGGGGGTGATGCAGGGTCCCTCCATCCATCCCTGTTGTGACTTGCAAGGAGAACATCCCTGCTGAACAGTGTGTGCCTGGGGGCACAGAAAGACCTCTCCCCTGGGCAGGCACTGAGCTCTCCTTGTCATCCCAGCAGAGGTCGAGGATGGCGCTCGGGCCTGGAACGGCAGTACGGAGGGTCCAGGCAAGGTGGAGCGTGAGGACAGGGGTGCTATGGCATCAGGGATCCCTGTGAGGAGCCAGGGGGCAGAGGGCCTGCTGGCCAGGATCCACCACGATCGAGGAGGGAGCCGAACGGCGCTGCCCATACCCTGCCAGACCTTCCCTGCCTGCCATCGCAATGGAGGTGACACCTGCCTGCCTATTCCCTACAGAGATTAGGGGTGGGGGGCTGGTGTGATTTCCCAGGGTTCAGCCTGACCTGTCCTGACTGTCAACTGTTCATGTCCATGTCTGGGCCTCTAAATCTTAACACCATGTCTTCAACCCCTTCCCTCCTCTTGATGAGGTGGGGGCAGGCTGGCCAGGGCTTCCTTGGGGAATTGGGTTAGGGGCACCTCGATGCTGTCCACTCATCTGAATTCTTTCCACCTCAGACTTCACAGGAGGTTACCGCCTGGGGCGCTCTGCCTCCACCTCCGGAGTCCGGCAGGCCGCGCTCCATGCCCCCCGGCCCTGCAGCCAGCCCAGGGATGCCCTGAGCCAGGTGAGTCTTGGCTTTTCTTTAACTGGGAAGGAACTGCTATGGAAAGAAAGGCTCCAAAGGGGCCACACAGGCTGGAGCCCGAGCCACTGGGGCAGCCAGGGGGACTGATAAGAGACTAAAGGCGAGGGCCTCCAAGGAGGCTCTGGCTTCCAAAATGGAGCTGCTTAAGATGGGCAGCAAGGCAGGACCCTGCTTGGAGAACATTCAGAGCCACCGGAAGCTGAAGGTGGACCTTTGGATGATTTAGAGAAAGGACCCCCTGGAAGGACCACTTAGAAAAATTCATGTTTAGGGGGAAGACAGTTTGCAAAAGAGGCCATCACTCAGGGTGAAACAGGCCCAGCCTGGCACCAGGGCTGGGCAAAGGGTGCAGGGGTTGGATTTGCGCCCCCATGGCTCCCACAGCCAGCAGGACAGAGGCCTGGAGGCAGGAGGACTGGTTTCTGGGGTAAGATGTCAGTCTGGGCCTGAGATCCTTGACCACGCCCTCATCTTGTCCTTTCTCCGGGGTGCTGGCACAGACCCACCCCGCACTACCGCTGCCGCTGCCGCTGCCACCCCAGCCAGCCCGCGAGCGCGACGGCAAGCTCCTGGAAGTGATCGAACGCAAACGCTGCGTGTGCAAGGAGATCAAGGCACGCCACCGCCCCGACCGTGGCCTCTGCAAGCAGGAGAGCATGCCCATCCTACCCAGCTGGAGGCGGGGGCCGGAGCCCCGCAAGTCCGGCACCCCACCCTGCCGCCGGCAGCACACGGTCCTCTGGGACACTGCCATCTGAGGAGGGCGGGGCGGCCGGGCATCTTCATTGGGAGGGGGCAGGGCCCGCCAAGCTCTCCTGGGAGACTTGCCTTGAGAGACTGAAGGACTAGGTGAGAGCGCCCGGGGGGACACCGGCCCTGCACCCTAGTTCCCAGAGACGCGGAGCCTGCCAGGCCCATCTGGGCTTGGGGTGCCAGTAGCACCCCAAGAAATTTGGGGGAGGAGGGTTGTTTGCTCGTTGTTGGGGGTCTGAGCACGGCAGACCCCTCCTCCTGAGAGGGCAAAGGCCAAGGCATAGGACGGCATGGGGCAGGATGGAAGGGGTCAGCGCTAGAAGCGGGTGGGTCAAACGGAAGAGAAAGAGGAGAGCCGGGAGCGGGGGAGGGGCTGCTTATTTTGTTATTTATTTTAGTCTGGAGGGCAATTCTGGGTCCTTCTGAGCTACTCCCCGAGCAGGGAGCGGAGAATGGAGGCCAAGTTTGCACTCTCCCCGATGCCAATGCCTAAAGGCCCCGCCATCCATGCCCACCCACCCCAAAGTGAAGGATGGGTCCGCGTGGGGAGCCGAATGAGAGAAGGGAGGGGCTCAAGCGAGCTCAAGACCTCGGACTCTTTACAGTATTTACAGTTTTGCCAGAATTTGGTAGTGAGCGTGGCCTGCTCTGAAACAGGCATCTTCTTTAGTTCTGGGTTCAGGGTCTAGCGCCAGGGATGGGCGGGATGATGGGGATGGAGGGAGATTTTAGTGGGTGGGGGGTGGGCAGGGTATTTATTTAAATTAAAAAACAAAACAGAAGAGCTGTCAGGAACTTTTTTTTAATTCCTTTCTTTTCAGAATAATATATTAAAAGACTAATGATCCTAGAGCTGGCTCCTTATATTTCCGCCTCTGTACACGCGCTGCTTCCTCCCTCTTGAGGCCTGCAGTGGGTGGGAGTTGAAGGTTGTGCAGGGTGGTGAGTAGCTGTGGCAAATCACAGGGAGAGGTGGAATTTGAAGTATGTCTGGGAATGACAGTGCAGTATATCACTGAGCATTTATTGAGCATCTAATGTGTTCTTGGCAGAAGTGAAGTTTGCCCTCAACATCTTGTAGTCTACTTAGGGAGAGGAAACCCCCAGACAGCTGTTAGAAATGCTGCAAGAGTAATTGGGGAAAGGCTGGAATCATCCCAGAAGGTATGCTGGGAAGTGGGTCCAAAAGAACAGGTAAGAGGGCTGAAAGTGTGGTTCAATGGTGGAGCATAGGGTGCAAGAGGCTCTGGGTTCCATCCCTGGCACCACAAAAAAAAAGAAAGGAGGGAATCCAGAAGCATCAGGGTGGGAGGCAGGGAGGAGAAAAGGGGCGTGTCCAGAAGGATGAAGGACAAGGAATGGCTGCAAGATGCACCTGAAGGAAAACATCCTCATGATGGGTTTGGAGTAGAATCAGTCCCATGTGAAGTTCAAGTCAAGCTGCAGAATTGGGGAAATAACAGCGCGAAAGGGGCTTGAGAGGGACTTTGAGAGAAGGACCTTGAATGTGAAGCAGTGGTGAAGCAGTTTTTGTTACCAACTAGAACAGGGCTTCCATCATGTGGGAGATGATGCAAGAGATGTCTTCCGGTGGTATAAAGAACACTTTTTAAAACTTTAAGTCTTATGCTTATTGTAGTCATGTTAGAAAAATCACAACCGGTACATTAGGATACTTGTTATTTTGTGGATTTTATTGCACAAGTAAAGGCTGAATTAATTAATTAGTTAATTAATTTTGAAGTGGTGTCTCACTATGTTGCCCAGGTTGGTCTCCAACTCCTAGGTTCAGGTGAGCCTCCCACTGCAGCCTCCTGAGTAGCTTGGCCTACAATCGAGTACCAGGGTGCTCAGCTCAAGTATAGTTTTAATGAAGTTGTTTAAAGAACCTGACTAAGGGGGCTGAGGATGTAGCTCAGTTGGTAGAGTGCTTGCCTCGCAAGTACAAGGCCCCGGGTTCAATCCCCAGCACCGCAGAAAACAAACAAACAAACAAACAAAAAGAACCCGACTAAGGCTGGGTGCAGTGGCGCACGCCTGTAATCCCAGCACTTGGGAGGCCGAGGCAGGAGAATCGAGAGTTCAAAGCCAGCCTCAGCAATTTAGCAAGGTCCTAAGCAACTCAGTGAGACCCTGTCTCTAAATAAAATACAATATAGGGCTGGGGATGTGGCTCAGTGGCCCAGTGCCCCTGGGTTCAATCCTCAGTACCAAAAAAAAAAAAAAAGAAAGAACCCAACTAAGCAAATATATAATGGTGCAGGCATTATACAGAGCATGAAAAATGATGACAATGATTTTGAAATTTAGGAAACACCAAGTTAGAGGTGAATTGATAATAGTTTGGGAGAGAGGACAAGATTGTGGACCTTGGGAGCATCACCCTAGAAATCGTACTCAAGGCCAACACTGGTGAGTTCTGTAAGGGAGGGGTGGCTTGAATAAGAAAAACACAATGTAAGCAAGCAGTAACTTTTTTATAGGTAATCAGAAAATTAATGGAAAGGAAAATCCCATTCATAAGAGTAACGATAACTATAAAAATCTAGGAGTAACTTTATAAATGTATAGGACTTATATTGGATCAATCCACAGAATGAAAGTCCTTTGAGTCAGTGGTCGAGCACTTTCCCAGCATGCACAAGGCCGTGGGTGATCCCCAGAACCTCAAAAAGGAAAACTTGAATAAGCAAAAAATAGTAACTGGTTCTTAGATAAGAAGACTCCATAAAAAATGTCCATTTCCCCATAAATTTAATGCAGCCTCTAAATCCCAAAAGGATCATTTGGGAAACTTGATAAAATAATTTGAAAGTTCATCCAGAATGATGAGAAAAACCAGAACATTCTGAAACAGGAGAGAGTATGGGGCAACCTGCCCTACCAGATACTAAAACATAAAATCAGAGCATGCTGGTCCTAGCACAGGACTTGCATAACCCATTAGAACAAATAGAAATAATCCCAGAATGCACATGGGAGTTTAGCACTTACATGGTAAAGGTGGTATTGTAAATCAGTTGGGAAAATATTAGTCAATAATTGGTTCTTGAACAGTTAACCAGTTAGTAGGGGTGCTATTGAAAGTTATATCTCTATTTCACTCATTAATGCCAAAAGATTTAAATGTAAAATGAAACATTAGGATGTAGGGGCTGGGGTTGTAGCTCAGTGTAGAGCACTTGCCTAGCACATGGGAGGCGCTGGGTTTGATCCTCAGCACCACATAAAAATAAATAAACTAAATAAAGGCATTGTGTCCATCTACAACTAAAAAAAATCTTTAGAAAAAACCCATTAGGATGTAGCTCAGTGGTAGTGTTGGTGTGAGACCCTGGGTTTGATTCCCAATACTGCAAAAATAAATAAAGATTATATAAATAAATAAATATACATTATATATATGTATACATGATATCTATAAAATAGATATATATGAAATGTGGGTGAACATACTTATAACCTTGGGATGCACAAGGCTTTCTAAGATGACTGAAAACCAGAAACAAACCAAAAGATTTTAAGTTTGATCATCTTAATAATTAAAACCTCTAAGGGCTGAGGTGTAGCTCAGTGGTAGAGCTTGTGCTTAGCATGTGCTTAGCAAGACCCTAGATTCAATCCCGAGCACTGAAAGGAAGGGAGGAAGGAAGGAAAACTTCTGTATGAGGGAGTCAAACTACCAACATTAAACTGGGAACGTGTTTCTAATACATATAAAAAGGATTAATACAATATGTAAGAAGGGTTCATGAGTCAGTAAGGAAAAGAATAAGCAGCCAGACAAATTCAAACAAAGAATATGAATAGACAGTGCACCATAGAAACAAAAATTAAGTGATGCAAAATAAAGCAATAGTAAAATGCTTTTCACCAAGCAGATAGACAAAACTGAAAAACAGTCCTAACTTTGATCTGGTAAGCACGTATATTCCCAACATCAATCTGGCATGAGCAGAAAACAAGCACTCAGTGAATAAATGTAAATGAATCCAGTCTTGTTGCTTTGGAGGCTTGATTTCATATTTATTAAAATTTGCAATGTGTATGGTGTTGACTCCAGAATTCCATTTTCAGGAATGTGTCCTACGGAAATAGTTACACAAGAGTGCAAAGCTGAATGTACAAGAGTGCTAGTCGAGGCATTGTTTGAAACGATGAAAACTGGAAACAGCCCCAAAGTCCATCAGTGTGGCATTGACTAATGTATAGTCACAGTGGAAAAACCGAAGCTGGTGAATAGAACAGAGACCATACACACATTCTAAACACAAGAAGCAGCTCACATGGATGGCAGTGAATGAAGCAAGGTGCAGGACCGCATATATAGCAAAAACCATTTTAGAAAAATTAGTTACTTCCACGTATTTATGTAAAAAACATTCTGGAAGGAAACATCAAATAGTTAATGGTGACTATTGTGCTATCTGAGAAGAAAGGGGACTTATTTTTTTAAATATATTTAGCTGTAGATAGACACAATAGCTTTATTTTATTTATTGTTTATGTGGTGCTGAGAATCAAATCCAGTGCCTCACACCTACTAGGCAAGCGCTTTACCACTGAGCCCCAGCCCCAGCCCCGGACTTTTTTAAGAAATTAATTTATGTTGTTTGAATTTTTACATGTATGTCTTAATTCTGAAATCAGAAAAAAGATGATTAAAGAAAAATAAGTAAATTGTTCAAGGGGAGAAGAGGGACAGGAGATTGTTGTCAGTGTCATGAAGCAGATATGGAGCCTGTGTGTGTGGGTTCAGGTCTCAGACTGGCACTTAGAGACAATCTTTTCAGTTCCCTTATCTATAAAACAGGGATAATTAGAGGATTGCTGAGGACATTAAGTAAGAGCTCAGTGCCTTCTTTGAGGTCGAAGAGAGAAGGAGAGAGAGAGAGAGAGACAGAGGTGGAAAAGACTAGAACTTAAGCAGAACTGGAGTGAAAGGCTGGGAGGGGAAGAAGGCCCACAACCAAAGGCGGGTGCTTGGGGCTGCACAACCCTTGAAAAGAATTCAGGCTGTGCTGGAATTAGAAACCTCACATGAAGGGTGGAAGAAGACACTCCACCTGGGAATTCAGTCTGGGCTCTGCCCTGCCTGCCTGACACCTGGCACAAGGTACATGGTTCTCACCTGGGACTCCCTGCCCCTTCCTGGGGTCACTAAGCTACTTCCAAAGCTGACTTTCCACCTTCTGAAACTTCAGCAAAGCAGGGGACCCTAGGGCAGGCACAGCCAGAGGTAGAAGGCCCTGAGGCACTCAAGTCAGGGAGACAGGAGCCCCCTGAGGGAGAACTTCCTAAGATTTGAGTGAGCCTTAGAATCAAGGGGGAGAGGAAAGAAAGACCTCAGAAATCGTGTCCCACTTCAATTCTCATGGCTCATTTTGTCCATTGAGGTGATATTTCAGCTCTGAAGAACTCTTCCTAGCAAAGATTACTAGGGTCCTGTCAAAGACTCAGGAGCAAACTTGAAGAGATTCCCAGTTGTCAGGGTAAGTGGTACATACCTATAATCCTGGCAACTTGGGAGGCTCAGGCAGGAGAACTGCAAATTCAAGGCCAGCCTCGGCAATTTTAGTGAGATTCTGTCTCAAAAAATAAAAAGGGGTTGGGGATATAGCTCAGTTGGCAGAGTGCCTGCTTTGGAAGCACAAGGCCCTGGGTTCAACCCCCAGCACCGCAAATAAATAAATAAATAAGGGCTGGGGATGTGGCTCAGCAGTAGAGCACCCCTGAGGTCAATCCCATGTACAACCAGGACAACAACAGAAGACTCCCAGTGGCCCCAAAATGGGATAATTTAAGCATCAAGAAGTGTAATGACTACAATGGATTAAAAGATACATAAATTGAAATCCAGGAGTTCATATGATTAAAAACAATAACTCGGCTGGAGTTGTGGCTCAGCAGTAGAGCACTTGCTTGGCATGTGTGAGACTTTGGATTCAATCCTCAGCACTACATATAAATAAATAAGTAAAATAAAAGATCCATTGACAACTAAAATATATATATATCTTTAAAAAAAAATAGTTTGCTAACTGTGATGGTTCATGCCTGTAATCCCAGAGGCTCAGGAGGCTGAGGCAGAAGAATTGCAAACTGAAGGCCAGCCTCTGCAATTGATTGAGATCCTGTCTCAAAATAAAAAATAAAAGGGCTGCAGCTGGGGCTCAGTGGTAGAGCGCTTGCCTAGTATGTGTGAAGCACTGGGTTCGATTCTCAGCACCACATTAAATAAATAAACAAATGTACTGTTTGTTTACAACAGTACAATTAAAAAAAACTGTTTACAACAGTAAAATTAAAAAAAAAAAAAAAACAGATTGAGATCCATGAGTTCAAAACAATTGCTTGCCTCTGGGGGATGCTCAGGAATCAATTCATTATTTGAAAACTGGTAAGTAAATGGAAAGAATCAATCATATATTGGCCTTTATCAAATCATAGGGGAAGGGAAGTTTTCTTTATAGAAATAGTCTAATTAGCAAGTGAAGAAAGAATTTTAGAACTGGAACCTCACCAGGAAGGAATGGATCCTCGGACTGAGTTTGAACAGCAGCTGACATCACGTATCATATTATAAGAGACAACCTGACACTTTAGGCGCCTCTTGATGCAAGGACACACCAACACCTGCCAAGAGCTCTTGTCCTCTGAAATGGTACCTAAGAATATGATGAAGGCTCTAGATGCAACTGCCACTTACAGAAAATCCAGAGTGGAGGGGAATGCGTTGAACACCACCATGGAAGCAATGAGCAAAATGGAGCCTTCTGGAGATTTCACAGGAAAAGCATCCAGAGTCCTCAACAAAGACACTGCCAGGGAAAGGAGATGGAGATTGAAAGAAGCCCAAAAAGATATGTCCCAAATTGCGATCCGTAGAACTTATTTGGATCTTGATTCAATACAACTCTTCTTTAAAAAGTTCACTTATTACATTTATGAGACAACTGGGAATATGGCTACTGACTGGATATTTGACGATATGATTAATTTTTAGACATGATAGTGTATTGTGGTTTACATACGTTGAGTCCTTAAAGAGGTAACACTGAAATATTAATAGAAAATATTATATGGGGTCTGGGATTTGCTTCAAATGGGAGGGGGAAAGTGCCTGGGGAATAAATGGAACGAGAATGGCCAGGAGTTGATCGTTGAGGTTGGATGGCAGGGATGTGGATGTTCATTAACGATGTTTTGTCTGCATGTGAGTCTGTTTGAAATTTTCCGTAATAAAAAGTGTTTGTTTTTTAAGTCAGTGTGATGAGTCAAAAAATTTCCTCCTTTGAATAAAAATGAGGACTGGGAGCAGATGATCTAGGAAGTCCCTCCCAGCACACACACGCATTCTCTCTAATTAAAAATAACTTCTTATTTTTATAAAAGCAATATATAGTCACTGTAGAAAGTAACCAAATACTAAAAAAACAAAAATAAAACAACATATTTCCACCATCCAGAGGTTGCCATTGAACAGCTTTCTGTAGATTACAGAAACCTGTCTTTGCGTATATATGTTTTATTAAACACAACAGAGGGGCAGGGGCAGGGGCTGGGGCTGGGGCTGGGGCTCAGGGGTGGAGTACTTAGCTCGCTTGCATGAGCCACTGGGTTCGAGCCTCAGCACCACATAAAAATAAATAAATAAAATAAAGGTATTGTGCTTATCTACAACTAAAAAAATTGTTTTTTTTTTTTTGGTACTGGGGATTGAACCCAGGGGCACTCCACCACTGAGCCACATCCCCAGCCCTATTTTGTATTTTATTTAGAGACAGGGTCTCACTGAGTTGCTTAGGGCCTCGCTAAGTTGCTGAGGCTGGCTTTGAACTTGCGATCCTCCTGCCTCAGCCTCCCAAGTGCTGGGATTACAGGCGTCGCCACCGCGACCAGCCTAAAAAAATTTTTTAAAAACCAACAAGGTCGGGCTGGGGTTGTGGCTCAGTGGTAGAGCACTTGTCTAGTGTGTGACACTTAGGCTGATCATGTTTGACATTCCTGCTTTAAAGTCCAGGGATGGGTGGGACCACAACATGGACACGTTCCAGAAATTTCAGGTCACAAATTCTTCCCCAAATTGTCCCCCAGGGTGTCCTGGTGTCTTAGTCAGCTCAGACTGTCATTACAAAATATCATAAACTGAGTGACTTAAACAACAGACATTTGTTTCTCACAGTTCTGGAGATGGGGAAGTCCAAGGTCAAGGTGCTGGCAAACTTGGCTCCTGATGGTGCTCCTCTTGGTTTCCAGACAGCCACATCCTTGTTGAGTCCCCAAATAGAAGAGAGTGAGAATGCTCTGGTCTCTCCTCCTTTTCTCATAAGGATGCTAATTTCATCATGGGGCCCCATCCTCATGACCTCATCTAAACCTAATCGCTTCCTAAAAGCCTCACCTCCAAATACCACCATATTGGGGGGTAGGGCTTCACCATATGAATTTGAGAGGAACATAGACATTCAGTCGGTGACATCTGGCATGGTGGGGCTTATTCTGAGGCCCAATCCAGAACCATGCCTTCTTCCTCTCCTCTAATTTGGTGTGTTAACTTTGTTTCTTTTGCTTCGATGACCCTGACCTGGGGAAGAGCCTGGGCCAACCGTCCTGTAGAATGTGGAATCCTGTGCGCACTGGGTTGCTTTCTCAAGGTGCCACCTACAGTTTACAGGAAGTGTAAACAGAGGTCATGGTTCAGACCTGGGTGTCCCTCCATACATGCACCTGTGGAGTGGCGGCCCACCCTGAGGGGCCGCTTCCATTGCTCCTCTAGCACCTGCAAACCACCCCAGAATGCGATGAAGGGCTGGGACTCATTCTGCCCACACCCTGACCTCTGTCACCACCTTGGGGCAATCTTTCTCCCCAAAAGGGCTGGGAGCCAGAAACCACAGGCTGGAGATTGTGTCCCCATCATTTCTTCAAAATTTCCACTGACCAAGTGCTGACCTTATGCTGATCATGTTTGACATTCCTGCTTTAAAGTCCAGGGATAGGTGGGACCACAACATGGACACGTTCCAGAAATTTCAGAGTAATGAGGGGAAACGGGAAAAATTAGAACTAACAGGAAGATTTTAAACATAGGCATTACTTAACTAATTTCACTGCCCGTTCTGACCCGAAGTCACTTCGCTCATCCAGTAATGTAAAATGTTTCTTTTCATTTGGGTCATAAACTGTCACAGTTCATCTTAGAGACATGAAAATCAAAAACCTGGAGAACACTTTTCTGTCCCTTTTGAGGGTGGGACTGGTGGAGTGAAGTGGTCCAGGGAGAAAATCCCCTTTGCTTTTCTTTCTTCTTTTCCCACCCACATGGGAAGCCCCAAGATAAGGGAATAAAGACAGTTCTGATAAGTAACCTCTTACAGAAGCCAATCCATGCTTGGATTGGGAAGGTCCCCTGATAACCAATAAGACCTACAGAGACCAGGTTAGCACCTAGAATTCTCTCCTGCGCTAGGTATTGTCCACCCCCTTCCTATGAAGAGAGGCAGGAGACTTCCAGTCCAACCTATCACCCTCCATCATTGCTCTGCAGAAGGAGGAGGTCCCTGCAGAAAACGGGACAATGACCTTGCCCACCAACAGACCACCACTCTTTCTACCTTGGAAATGGAGACCACTAGGGTTTTACAGAGTGTGTTGGTGGGCAGAGGAGGCGGAGAGGTTATAAGAGGACAACAGGGAGGACTGCCGCTGCCCCTGGAGCTGAAGATGTGGGAGTAGCCCAGAGCTACCAGATAGGCGCAGGGGTAGAGGTGCCCTGCCAAGGAGGTGAACAGCAGCTGTCCCTCTCAGAGGGTGAGTGAGATGAGCCCAGATGGCCAGAAAGTGACCTAGGGATGCTCAATGCTCTGGGTGGGGTCAGTGGACAGGAATCCTTGTCCAGGTTGGTATTGCAGTCCCAAGGGAAGGTGCACCACCCTTGAGATGTGCCAAATGGTAGTTAGAGTATGGTTCTCAATCAGGACCATCCCCAGCAAACATGTGGCAATATTATTGATTGTCACCACTGAGAGTGGGTAGTTGAGCGGTGGAGGCCAGGGATGCTTCTGAACACTGTGCCATGCCTAGGAAAGCCCCCACAACAAAGAAGCTTCCTGTTCCAAATGTCAATAGCATTGAGGTCAAGAAGTCCAGGGTTTGATAGTCTTAACCTTCAGAAAGGGCTACCTTGAGATTCCAATCACAACACCTGACAGCTGGATTCCACACACGAGTCTTTGTGTGTTTGTTTTTGCGTGTTCCAGTAAGATTTTATTTCTATCTCAGACTGGGAGTGGGACGAGGGGAATCATATAAAACCTTCCCTAAATTTAATCTTAGTTGCTGGTGAACACTTTTTTTTTTTTTTGGTACTGGGAATTGAACTTGGGAGTACTTAACCCCTGAATCACATTCCCAGGCCTTTTTATATTTTATTTAGAGACAGGATCTTGCTAAGTCGCTTAGCACCTTGCTAAATTGCTGAGACTGGCTTTGAACTTGGGATCCTCCTGCCTCAGCCTCCCGAGCTGCTGGGATTTCAGGCCACCACGCCCTGATTGCTTGTGAATACTTTCAAGTTTTTCTCTTGTTGACCCTTGATGAAGCTCTGAAATCATATTTCTTTTTTTTTAAATCATCTTTATTTGGTATGACTTATATACAGTAAAGTGTACTCATTTAAAATCTATAGTTTAAAGGGTTCTGACAACTGCCTATACCTGCATCCTCAAGTTTTTTAAAAAACATAAGGAATAATGTTAGAAATGTGAACTTTGAAGTTGATCCGACCTGAGATCAGTTCCCACTCTGCCAGCTAAGGTGGGTTTCCCACCCAAAGTGTTCTTGTGAACTTAAAGCTCTGATACACTTGAAGTTCACGTGGTGAAGTGTTTCACCATGATGTCATGATTACCATGATTATTCATGTTTTCACCACTATGTGTCCCCTCCCAAATGCATATGATGGAAGACTAACCCCCAAGATGATGGTATTAGGACATGGGGGCCTTTGTGAGGTCATTAGGTCCTGATCAGGAGTCAGATCCGCATCCAACACTCAGTCTTCTGGTGCCCTCATCTTGGGCATTCTAGCCTTCAGAACTCTGAGAAATAAACTTCTATTGTTTGAAAGCCACTCAGAGTCAGGCACGGTGGTGCACATCTGTAATCCCAGTGGCTCAGGAGGGTGAGGAAGGCGGGTCACAAGTTCAAAGCCAGCCTGAGCAATATAACAAGACCCTAAGCAACTTAGTAAGACCCTGTCTCAAAATAAAAAATTTTAAAAGGGCTGGGGATGTGGCTCAGTGGTGAAGCATCCCTGGGTTCAATCCCTGGTACCAAAAAAATAAAAGTAAAAGCCACTCAGTCTATGATCTTCTGTTAATGGCAGCCTGAACAGACTAAGACTGTAGCTAGTAGAGTTCTTTTTCTATCTCCCTATGACTTCCCAAGATGATCACACCTTTTGCAAGGTTAAAATAATCATATATACACATGTGATTCTCAAACCAGTATTTCCAGCTTTATCTTCTTTCCTCCAGAAGAACAGGGCAGTTTGCCCTCGGCTAGAAATAGAGCATCAGCAGTTGAACTCATCTGAAATTGAACCCCTTGTCCTCCCCCCAACCACCCACCACGTCTTAGACTGTCCATCTTAGCCAGTGGCTTCACACTCCGTGTCCCAAGGCAGACATCTCTGTGCAGAAGCACCTGGTTCCTTTCTGTCTCACACACATACTTTATTAATTAGAATGTCAGCATAATTGCTTCAAAACAGACCCAAATAACAGGGGTTTAACCTAAATAGGGGGTCATTTCTTGCTCATATAAATGTCTAGACATTAGCAGTCCATAGCAGATACGAGGCTCCAGTGTATCAGGGGACAGGCTCTTTCCTTTTGGTTCCCTGCCATCCCTAGGGTGCTGCCTTTGTTCCACAAGGTACAAGTGGCTTACAAGCACCTTTTGTGCAGCAGGGGGGTGCTTCCTTAGGGTGACACACATGCTGCATTTAATCCTCATACCTCTGAAGGTAGTTTTATGAGATTGAATCCTGTAAAATTGACATTTGGGGGGTCAAATATGGTAGGAGACTGGCTATTTTATATAATTCATTCTAATAGCATCTTTTCAGATAAGGACTGACAAACAGAGAGGTCAAGTAACAAGCTCAAATCACAAGGAAAGTGAATGGCAGAGAAAGAGTTCCAAGCCAGAGCCTCCTTGGAAGCTGGTCCACGGAAATGTCTTCAGTGGATAGACGTGGCTCCCTGTTCCCTGTGCACTTGTAACCCAGTTGAAGAGAAAGATAAATAGCAGCTGGAAAGAGAGGCAATAGAAGTTCAGAACAGCTGTGTAACAACATTGTAAGGTGATAAGAATGTTAAGAAGGTCAATGCCAAATGGGCGGTAGGATAAGGATTCTTTTCCTAGAAGATGCGTAGACATAGCAATGGTCCCAAACTGGAGTGGCCTGGGAGGTTCCCATGAAGGGGACAGATTTCAACTGGGTCTTGAAACCAGAGGAGGATTCGTTAGATGCTGCAGCTGCTGGTAGTAGAGAATGTCTAGTAATGATTCCATTCCCCACCATTTAACAAAAGTTGGAGATGTTATCTATGACGACTTGGGTCTCTATCATTACTCCGTTGTGTGTGCACACATGGGTGTACACACCCCTGAATCATATCTGTGGATTTTTTTGTGTGTGGGGGGGAGTCTCTCCACATTTCTCTTTGTGTTTATGAGTCTGGGTTATGTCATTCTGAGTCTTGGTATTTGTGTCTTTCTCTCCACTCGATTTCTCTATCACACTCACTGTCTGCCAGCATCTGTCTCTCCCCGTATCTTTGCTTAAAATTGTCACATATAAATCCTAAGTATATCTTTTACTCTTCATTGTGCATATTAAAGACTTGGGTGTGCCCTGCCCTTATTTTAAAATGCAAAAGAACAGAATATTCCACCGTTCCACCTAAATCTCATTTCCATTTTATTGTTCCTTCCCCCTGATCTTTTATTTAATTGATTAGCTTGAATTTTTGCCAAGTGAGATACATACATGATTTTAAAAATCAAATTGTCCTAAAAGGTTAATCACGAAGGAAAACAGCTCCACCTCTTTGCACTCTTGACCTGCTTCTGGGATTCAACCATTTCAAGTCCTGTAGCTGGGTCTTCTGGTGTGTGCCTCCCCGTTTCTAAGTAACATGCTTGTACAGCTATTTCTTGATTTGTCAGTCTTAGATATGATCTATGATTTCTTAAAAAAGAAAACAGGGTTTAACTCTTCCATCTCCATCTTCACACACAACCCTTGACTTCCCACCATCCTTTCAATACAGTCATATCACAAATTTCTGTCTGGCCAAAATTCAGTGTTTATGATATTTTATGTAAATATTATTTACAACTAAGCCATGAAGACCGTGATTCTATTTTCTTTTCATTCTTTCTTTTTAAAGAATTTTTTACAGCGTTGGGGATTGAACACAAGGCCTTACACTTGCGAAGAAGTGTTCTACCACTGAGCTATACCCACAACTCCAATATTTATATTTTCTTTCTTGAAGTTTCCTTTTCCTGGAGCTAACTGTCTTGATTTTTTGTCTAGTTTTCGGTGTACCTATCACAAATATAATCCATCATCATAATCTTTTTCTTGGCAATTTCTGTCCTCCTGCCCTCATCCTGCCACTCTCTAGATGGCTCACGCTAGGCCATGGCGTGACTATTGTCCTAGGATGTCCTAGCACCTCTCTCTCCTGTTCCCGAGTTCCATGTTTCTTCTTTCTTGGATTATTCTCTCATTGTCTTGGAGCCTATCTTCTAGTAACTTCCTCTGAAAAGGTACCAGGAAGATTTTTTTTTCTTTTGAGACTTTTCATGCCTGAACATGTTTTATACCCTAGATTGATAGTTTAGCTAGGTACAGAATTCTGGCTTTGCTATCTTTTTTTCTTTTTTAGTACCAGCAATTGAACCCAGGGACACTCAAACATTCAGCCACGTCCTTTTTTTGTTTTGTTTTTAAATATTTTTTTAGTTGTTGAAGGACCTTTAATTTATTTACTTACATGTGTGCTGAGGATCGAACCCAGTGCTTCACACATGCTCAGCATGTGCTCTATCTCTGAGCTACCCCAGCCACTCCTGTTCTTTTTTATTTTTATTTTTATTTTTATTTTTTATTTTTATTTTGAGATAGGGCCTCGCTAAGTTGCTGAGGCTGGCATCGGACTTGCAATCCTCCTGCCTCAGCCTCCCGAGCACCTTACTGCCATCATCCTTCCTCAGGTTTCTGATGGTATTTCTCTATTGTCTTCCAGTTTTCAATTATGTTGTCAAGAAATCTGAAGTCATTCTGATTCCCTGTTATTTCTTTTTACAAACATGCAGCATCTCTGCTTGAGATACTTTGGCTTCTGAGTTCTGGAATTTCAAGATGACACACCTTAATATGGGTTTGTTATTATCCATCCTATTGGATATATATGGGGCCTCTCCACCTAGGATTCAGATTTTTCAATTCTGGCCATTTTTCTAATTATTTCTTTGATATTTTTCTCATATAGTCTTTGCTTTATGAATCTGTTTTTAAAATTTTTTTGTTGTAGATGGACACAATACCTTTATTAATTTAATTTAATTTAATTTAATTTAATTTTATTTTATTTATGTGATGCTGAGGGTCAAACCTAGTGCCTCATGCATGCCAGGCAAGTGCTCTACCACTGAGCTACAACCCCAGACCATGAATCTTGTTTTTTGATGCTGGATCAATATTCTGAATTGATTCTCAAATTCTCATTTCTTCTTCTTCTTCCTCCTCCTCTTCTTCTTCTTTTTCTTCCTTTCCTATTTTTCTGTCTTTGTGATTTGTTCTACTCTCAGGAGGTTTTTTCACCTTTATTTTCAACACTTCTGTTGAATCTTTCATTTTATTTCATTATTTTTTAAAATACTTTTTAGTTGTCAATGGACCTTTATTTCATTTATTTATATGTGTTGCTGAGAATTGAACCCAGTGCCTCGCCCATGCTAGGCAAGCACTCTACCACTGAGCTACAACCCCAGTCCTGAATCTTTCATTTTATTAGTTGCAGATGGACACAATGCCTTTATTTTATTTATTTTTATGTGGTGCCCAGGATGGAACCCAGGGTCATGCCTGTGCTAGGCGAGCACATTACCTCTGAGCCACAACCCCAGCCCTGAACCTTTCATTTTAAATACCACGTTTTTAATTTTTAAGAGGCTTTTTTGTTCTCTGAATGTTCCTTTTTGGTGGCCTTGCTTCAGGGATAAAATATCCATTCTTATCTATTCAGCAACCAACAATATTAATTTTTAAAAGCTTTTCTTCTGCTTCTGCTCCTGCTTCCTCCAAGGTCACTTTTCTCTTTGTCATATTGGCTTCCTTCTTTCATGCCAGCTTCTGATGTGACCTTCAGCTCCCTATTTATATACCAATACCCAGAGGTCTTTCCCTTGGGCCAGCGACTCCACAGAGGACTCCGTCAGTCATCCTTGGGGAGAGGGGGAAGGTGACCTGGCTGAAGGTCTCACTCCTCCTGAGGCACACCCTGCCCTCAGCTGCATTACGTTTTCTGGCCTGGAGTTACCTTTGCTTAACCTCCCCCAGAAAGCCAATGTCACACCTGTAGCCAGCATTGGGAGCGGGTGTATCCCCTTGCTCAGAGTAGGAAACAGGAACCAAGATTATGTTTCCTTATAAACTTTTTAAAATTTGATACAATATACATAAAATTATCAACTTAACAATTTTTCGGTGCATGGTTCAATAGTATGATGTATATTCACATTGTCATGCAATCAAACTCCAGAAAGCTCTGTACCCATTAAACAGCCCCTGGTAGCCACTATTCTACTTTCCGTCTCTATGAATTTCACTAATTTAAATACCTTGTAAAAATAGGGTGATCCAGCATTTGTCTTTCTGTCATTCATTCTTTCACTTGGTGTAATGTCCTCGAGGTTCATCCATGGTAAAGAATGTGTCAAGATTTCCTTCCTTTTAAAGGCCAAATAATATTCCATTGTGTAGATACACCACATTTTGTTTATCCATTTGTCCATTGGTGGGTGCTTGGGTTTCTTTCACCTTTGGCTACTGTGAATTGTGCGGTCATGGGTGTACAAATCTTACATAAACCTTTATTTGATCCCTCACTCATCCCTACTTGGACTCCCACTTTTAGGGATACCTGTCATCTCTAACATCCAAAGCTTTAAACAGTTCTGTGATGCCTGTGAGTTTTCTTCTGGGTCCCCTCATGGCCGCCTCAGGTCTTGCCTTTCTCTGGTAAGCTAAAAATCAACTTCCATTGCCCATCTGCCTCTCAACTTCAAAAATTTTTTTATTATTTTCTTCTTTATATCTTCTTTGTCTGTGAGGGTGAAAGAAAATCTCTCTTACCAAGACGGGTGTGGTGGCGCACGCCTGTAATCCAAGCGACTTGGGAGGCTGAGTCAGGAGGATCGAGAGTTCAAAGCAGCCTCAGCAACTTAGCGAGGCCCTTAGCAAGGGCTTAGCAAGGTCAGTGAGACCCTGTCTCTAAATAAAATACAAAATAGGGCTGGGGATGTGGCTCAGTGGCCGAGTGTCCCTGAGTTCAATCCCTGGTTCAAAAAAAAAAAAAAAATCTCTCTTACCATGGTTTTAGTGGTGTTTCAGGAGGGAAAAATAGAAAATGGAATTTTTCAATCCTCCATATTTACATAAGTTTCAAAACTGTTACTTCTGAATGATATTTCTCTCTTGTAAGTGAAAGAAAAAAGACATTCAGTGAGCGAGTATATGTGATCATAAAAAACAGGGGGGTAGTTCCTTAAAAAGTTAAACACTCAATAAAGAAAGAAAAAAATAAGAAAAGCAAAAAGGTAAACAAACAAAACATTTTTTAAAATGTTACCATATTACCATATTAACCAATAATTCCACTCCCAGGTGTATACCAAGAGAACTGTAAACATATGCCCACACAAAAACTTATGCTTTTATATTTATAGCAGCATTATGTACAATAGCCAAAAAAAATTGAAACAACTTAAGTGTTCCTCAATAGATAAATGGATAAATAAACTGTGGTATATCTATGTAGGGGAATATTATTCAGCCATTAAAAGGAATGAAATACTGACACCTGCTATCACGTGAACCTTGAAAACATTATGCTAAGTTAAAGACAGACACAAAAGTTCCCAGACTGTATAACATTTATATGAAAGAATCAGAATTATCAAAAATCCACAGAGTCAGAAAGTAACAAGTAGATTAGTGGTTGGAGGATGGGAAGAGAGAGTAATGAAGAGTATTGCTAATGGTAGAGTTTCTTTTTGGTGAAAAAAGTGTTTTGGAATTAGATGGCACTGGTGGTTACATCACCCTGTGAATACAAGGTACTAGAAACTGCTAACTGCAAACTTTTTTGCGGGGAGTGGAACCGGGGATTGAACTCAGGGGCACTCGGCCACTGAGCCTCATCCCCAGCCCTATTTTGTATTTTATTTAGAGACAGGATCTTTCACTGAGTTGCTTAGAACCTTGCTGGTGCTGAGGCTGGCTTTAAACCCGTGGTCCTCCTGCCTCAGCCTCCCGAGCCACTGGAATTACAGGTGTGCGCCACCATGCCCAACTTGCTAACTGCAAACTTAAGATGGCAAAGTGTGGAATTATATCTCATTTTTTTTATTTTTAAAATTTGTTTTAATTAGTTATACATGACAGTAGAATGCACTTTAATACATCATATATAATGGAGTATAACTTCTCATTCTTCTGGTTATACATGATGTAGAATCCCACTGGTCATATAGTTATATATGTACACAGGGTCATAATGTCTGATTCATTCTCCTTTCCTTCCCACCCCTACGCCCCCTCCCCTCCCTTCACTCCCCTCTACCTAATCTAAAGTAACTCTATTCCCTAGCCCTCACCATTGTGAATTAGCATCTGCATATCAGAGAAAACATTGGGCTTTTGGTTTGGGGGGACTTGCTTATTTGGCTTAGCACGACATTCTCCAGCTCCATCTATTTACCAGCAAATGCCATAATTTAATTCTTCTCTAAGGCTGAGTAATATTACATTGTGTATATAAACCACATTTTTTTATCCATTCATCTACTGAGGGGCACCAAGGTTGGTTCCAAGCTTAGCTATTGTGAATTGAGCTGCTATAAACACTGATAATTTTTTAAATGTGTGTGGTTAAGAATAGGAGGAGTGAGGGGCTGTGGATGTGTCTCAGTGGTAGAGTGCTTGTATAGCATGCATGAGGCCCTGGGTTCCATCCCCAGCACCAGGGGTGGGAGAAATAAGAGTGAAAGCTAAGGCAAAAGCTTGAAGGTAAGAGACATAAAAGTACAGTAGCACACTGAATTCCCTTTGCTGAGGGATTTTGGAGAGGCAGAATGCAAAGACTGGGTCCACATTGCAAGCAAAACCTCTAGCTCATTCTGTTGTTAACCATCACGTGGCTAGGATCTGCAGCAGTGCTGAGAAGAGAAGTGCTCTGGTAGGGGTCAGAGGAGTAAGGCAGCAAGACCAGCATTCTAGTCTCAACTCTGCTCTGTGAGTCTTCTGTTCTCATCTGCAAAGTGGGGACATTGGATTAGACCCTCGGCCCTGCCCAGAGATGGTTTAGTAGGTCTAGGTTGGGCCCCAGAAGTCTGATTTTATTTTAAGGTCCCAGGTGATTCTGTTGCCCATCTAGGTTTGGACATCTTTTTATAAAATGGTATGTTCCTATGCTAAAAAATGAATATATCAAACTTCCTGAAATTTCTTTCATGAAAAGTCAACAGATTAAAAGGTTTAGATGCTCCATCATCTTCCAAGTACATTCACCAATAAGAAATGTGCATCAGTCTCAGTTATTCTAGAGCAGAGCTGGGCAGGATGTTGATTCACCTTGGACCCAGTTCCAAAGGGCTAAGTTATCTGCACAGCTCATCTTCACCTTCATCCTGCTTTCAGCTTCCCTACCCTTACTTGTGCCCTTCCCTAGGCTTGGAATACCCTCCCAACCTTTCTGGACTATTCTTATGCATCCTCTAAGATCCACTTCATTTCCTTTCCTTCAGAAAGCCTCCTAGACACCCCCAAATAAAGCCGAGTAATCCATTCCTATGCATTCCCTTAACATCTGTCTCCACCTGCCACCCTTTATCAAAAGTTATCTTTTGCTGCATTCCAAATTACCTCAGAGCATAGTGGCTTAAAATGATAGTTTTCATTTATTCTATCACCATTCTATGGCTGGGAATTCAGGGCTGGCAGGATCGGTCTGGCTCTGCTCCACAATGTCTGGGACTTCAGCTGGAAAACTTGGGGCTGAAAGGCTCAGGTCACCTGCTGGCTTGACTGCACTGGAGAATCTACTTTCCAGATGACTCACTCACCTGGCCAGCAGGTTGGGGCTGGTTATTGGCAGCCAAACTCAGTTCCTCCTGTATGGGTCTCTCTACAGGCTGCTCAGATGTCTCCGTGATATGGCAGCTGGCTTCACCCAGAATGGATGATCCAAGAGAACACAGTAGAAGCAAAATGTCTTTCATGACCTGGCCTCAGAAGCCACACACCATCATTTCCATTACATCCTTTTTTGGAAATGAGTTCCTAAATGAGTTTTGGAAATGAGTTCTTGCATATATTCAAGAGGAGGGGAATTAGACTCTTCCTTTGGAGGAAGGAGGATCACAAGGTTTGTGGACATAACCTTCACATCAAGTGTGTCTCCGTGTACCCGATACTACTTTGTGGGTACCACACACACTGCAGGGCTCCAAAATGGGGCCTGGAACATGAGGGGGTTCCCAAGAGATATTTGACTATTGAATTGCTATCAACGAACTCAATCACCCTGACCCTGGGCAATAGAGAATGGCTTCTGAGAATGGAGTCAAGGAACTCAGATGCTGTGGTCCCAGCTGTCTGACCTCTCTTCCAAATGCCTTCAACATTCTCTCAAAAACCTCTCAGGCTCAGTGAGGACATTCCTGCACTTGGGGTGGGATATGAGTTCAGTGCTGCAGAGCTTAAAATCCTATATACATATTTTAGAGACACAGTAAACTCAATGTGGCCAACTCACATGTCTTCCTCTTTCTCAAACCTGGTGCACATCATTTTAGTAAGGATGTCAAAAATACAGCCGCTCAGACACCATGTCCTGTAGATGGGGAGCAATGCCCAGGTAGTGCTGGCAGGTATTTGAACCTATGCTTGCACAAGGCATTGTCTATGGGCTGGATAAATGATGTGTCTCATGTATGTTTCAAATTTATGTAAATAACATACTCATGAAAGTACCAATCCATTTAAAAGCATTACTGAATCATCAGAGCAGTCTTCTGTGATTATGTATTTTAAAAATCAATTCAGAGCCGGGCGTGGTGGTGCACACCTGTAATCCAAGCGACTTGGGAGGCTGAGTCAGGAGGATCACGAGTTCAAAACCAGCCTCAGCAACTTAGCGAGGCCCTAAGCAACTCAGTGAGACCCTGTCTCTAAATAAAATACAAAATAGGGCTGGGGATGTGGCTCAGTGGTGGAGTGCCCCTGGGTTCAATCTCTGGTTCAAAAAAAAAAATCAATTCAATTTTCTTCATGGGGTTCAGTGAAATTTCTTGGTGTTAAAGAGATTCCCCCAAATAAATGCCACAGATATACTTGTACTTGTGCAAAATGTAAATAAATTTTGTAACTTTCATACAATGGAATACCAGACAGTCAAGAAAAAGAATGAAGACCCTCTCAAGAACTGTTAGGAAACAATTTCTAAGATATATTAAGTGAAAAACAGAGTAGCCAGAGCAGAGGGCTGTAAGGTGTGTATTTGCTCATAACCATCCATGGGAAATCTGGTAAGTTTGGTTTCCCCCAGAGTAGGGAGATAAGTAAATTAGGGCTAGGAGGAGAGATCTTCCACATTATACCCTTTTATACTTTTTTGGATTTCGAATCAGGTGACTGTCTGTTTTAAAAAATTGAATTCAGTTGAAACATTAAGAAAAGAGAGTCTTGGACTGGGGCTATAACCCCGTGGTAGAACGTTTGCCTAGCATGTCCAAGGTCTGGGTTCGATCCCCAGCACTGCAAAAAATGAAAGAGTCCTTCAAATGGGTTGGAATCTATGGATTTAGATTCTATCTCTCACTCACTCCCGTCCATCCAAGTTTCTCTCTTAAAATCCTCAAGTTGCTCCATTTGCATCCATTTCAAATTCATCAGCACAGATGAACGGCTCTATCAATTTGGCCTTTTCACCTTTATCTCTGCCTTCTCTTCCCCAAACGCTGATTCAGGGCTGCTGACCTCCCTCCTTTTTCCTGAGCTGCCAGGTTTCTCGTGCCTGCATGCCACTTCTCACCCAAAGGACCCCGTAACCCGCATCTCTACCCACATTCCAAGATTCAATCATGTGCTGCCTCCTCTAGGAAGTACTTCCTGCCCTTCCTCCCAAGGGTCACTGGACACCTCTTCCTACTAATTCGGTCTTCTATAAAGATTTGTCATCACCACTTCTGTCCAGGAGCCCTGTTAGGTGCCGTAGATACAGAAATTAAAAGCTTGGGAGTGAATTTCACTCCATGCTGGGTGGAAGTCCAATGGGCCAGCCCCCGAGGATCAGTGACCTCATGCCCCATGGGGAGAGCAAGGTAGTTACCCTGAGCAGCTGCCCCACTTTGACCTGGCAATGGAGGGGGAGAACCAGGGCGTGTTCCAGCCACTCACAGGCTGAGGATCCCTCCTCTGTTGCTGTGGTTACCCTGGAGATGATGTAAGAAGGAGGCCCCCTGAACCTAGGTCCTCAAGCCTTCCAAGTTCTTCCAGAGTATGACCTCCAAGAACACCTGAGGACGCACATTGCATTCATCTCTCTCTTGGGTCTCCCCACCTATCACCAGCAGTACTGGATCCTTGTGACCTGCTGGGCTGTGTGCAAGCAGGTCATCACCCTCCCAGTGGGAACCAGCCCGGCCTCACCAACCCCTTCCCCACAGTGGAGCCCAATGTGGGTGCAAAGGCTGGCCTGTCCCCGTTGTCAGGTTCATGCTCATGTCCGTCCACCCCAGCCCCCAGCTGGACCCGCCCCTTCCACTACTGCAGCAGAACAATCAGGGGCTGTGAGTTCCTGTCTGATGTCTTCCAAAGCAACCTGAAGGATTCCCCTCGCTCAGGTCACATCTGGTAGTGACCAACTCCCTTGACTCTTGTTCATCGGGTGCTGTGGTTTGAACATGTATTCTTCCAAAATTTTTGTTGAAACTTCAACCCCAATGCAGCAGTATTGAGAAGTGGGGCCTTCAGGAGCAGTTAGGCCATACCAACCTCATGGACGGACTGTGTACCTTGAGAAAAGAGTGCCTTCCTGACAGGCGCAAGGCCCCAGTTGGAACCCCAGCACTGTACATACATAAAAAGTACCTATCATAAGGTGTATGCCTGTGATCCTAGCTGCTGAGGAACAGAGGCAGGAGGATGGCACATTTGAGGCCAGCCTGAGCAACTTACTGAGACCCTGACTCAAAGCAAAAACAGCTGGGGGTAGAGCTCAGTGGTGAGAGAGCTTGCCAGCATACACGAGGCCTGCCAATACTGGGAAAAAAGAAAAAGGGGGACTGGGGATGTAGCTCAGTTGGTAGAGTGCTTGCCTTGCAAGCACAAGGCCCTGGGTTCAATCCCCAGCACCGCAAAAAAAAAAAAAAAAAAAAAAAAAAATT
>JAJEJO010004458.1:0-17388 GCA_020662805.1 Glaucomys volans
TGCCTGTTTTTTAAGATTGTTTTTAAGTGTTTAAATATTAAACGTGAAACAGAAAATTGCTGAGTTCAAAGAGGAAAAACAGTAGAAAGTATTAGATTTAGGACCTCATGTATGAGGTAGTTGGGGAGAGAATGGGAACAACCTCTGTGAAAATACTTGATCTTCTATGCAATTTTGTATTTTATGTATATCCTCAAATTTACCTACACATATACATGGTTATCTGCCCACTATTAAAGGAATTATCTTTTTCATCTGCTGAAGTAAATCCTTTTTACAGAAATATTATCTGGGCTGTGTTTTATCTTCAGTGACACTTAGAATATAATAACTAGTAGGTACTCAAAAATAGTTGAGAATTGATTAATTTCTATATTTACTTTTTGAGATTTTTTTAAATTCACAAGGGCAAACTAATCATCATAGTTTTCTGACACTATCAAAAATTTTTAAAAATTAGGTTTGATTAATGCATATCCACTGCTAATGTTTCAATATTAACATATTCAATATTTTGATAATTAATATTTGAAAATATCATGGAATTCAAACAATATGTTTGTCATCCAGGATTGGACAGAGAAATCTTGCAACTAAGAGTCTGGAAGCGTGACTGCAGTCCTGGGACAGGAAAGTCTCTTTGTTTACCTGAACCCTCACTCATAAAGTTTGTAAAATCAACATCAGTAACATGGAGAAATTCTGATGAACACATGTGTAGGAATGCATATTGTTAAATATGAAAGAGCCCTCCTTTCCTTTTTGCTTTGTAGAGGGAGGAATCTATAATAAATATCCATTAATAGTCTTAAATCTCTTTGAATTAAAGCATCCTCATGGTGGTAAATTTTAATTGTATCCCATGTGTTCTTATAATATTCAGATACTCTATTAAGGAACCAATTAGACAGCATTATAATTGCCTAGATTCTTCACTGTCATTCCCTAGACATTGAGGGCAGATATTTTTTTAAGAACAGGTATTTTCTACCAACATATACATCTGCCCTTCCTTCCTTCCTTCCTTCCTTCCTTCCTTCCTTCCTTCCTTCCTTCCTTCCTTCCTTCCTTCCATCTCTCTATCTATCTATCTATCTATCTATCTATCTATCTATCTATCTAATCTTTAATCTCCTATGCTTAGGAGAAATCTTACACATTCTACACAATATGTTGTTGTTTCCTAAATTTATTAATGAATTTTTAAAAATAATATACTTGTTTTTCAATATATACTTCATGTGAGGTATCATGCACTATACTAAGCTTTACATATATTATCTCCTTTAATTCTCTCAACAACAGTACGTCTATTATTATCTCTGGGTTACAGCCTCAGGAAACAAAGGCACACAAAGATTAAGTAATTTGTCCAAGATGACCCTTTGACAAAAGAATAAATTTTACTTTCTATTCAGTTATGTTAATTATCATACTTTGAATTTGTCACAATATGCAATTATTCTTTTTTATATATTCAGTTCTTTTCATTGGCTTTTACAATTGTAAAAATATGGATGTCATTTGAAACCAATAATGCTAAAGATGATTAGCATTTTCAAATCAACATAATAAATAGAAGAGCTTAAGGAACACATTCTCCACTGTTGATTATTACAATCAATCAGTACCTCTTCATTTTGCATATATTTCTTCTCAAATGAGGTATGAAGAAAGAACAAAAAAGTGTTTTTTTTTTTAATGCTTTGTTCCTACTTAGTGTCATCCATTTTATTAGCTGTATTTTGTGACATTTTTGTTAGTTTCCTTTTTTACACTTATTTGGACAACATCATTTATTAAACTAATGTCACTAAGGCTAAAATTATACATTTTGCCAAGGAATAGAAGCACATATGATTTTGGAGAAATGGCATAAGATGGAAAAAATTGCCTTGACTAATGTGTTAATTTAAATTGTCATAAGGTTTCCTAGATATTGTAAAACAGTACACCAGAATATAGTATCATTAAAAACTGTAGATAAACCATTATGACTTATTTGTTTTTACAGAATTTGCCTTAGGTTCTTCCTTGTACTTTAAGACCAGAAATAATGAGATATATATGGTACTGTATGGATCTAAAAAGCATAATAAAGATGAATAAGAAAGTTATGCACAAAGACAGTATGGTACAGGATGCATTTAATTATAGTAAGCGGATGTTGGCGGCTTCTGGTCACTGAAAATTTCATGTGACTATCTTGTAGGAATAATATAGATTGAGTCAGGCCTAATAGAGAGAGTCTTGACCCAGTGCTCTGTAAAATCCATGTCAATCTAGATAATCTGTTCAAAATTAGATCAACTGCATTTTTTTTAGAATTGGCGATTATTTAAGTCAAAAATATATATCTTTGATTTTAAAAACGGCATATTTGACCAAGATGCTAAGATAATTAATGCATAATGTAACTTGATTAATTACAAGATGGTGTAGCTATAGGGTAATTTTTGTTTTGTTGTCTAAAACAAAGTTTTGGAGGGTTTTGCATTTTTGTATCAATTTTTTTTCTTCTGTGCTTAAGTTACTCTATACCAGTTATAGTTTCACCCGGGGGCTAATTTTTTTCCCTACTCTTATTAGAGAGATGTTTTGTTTTTCATTTGTTTTTATCTTTAATTTGCATTGAGATAATTGAACTTTTCTATAAAATCATGCCACACTCGGGATTTCTGATAAATTAGCATGGTGCCAAATTGCTATTTGTGTTTCCTATAAAATATTATGTTGTAATTTTTTATGTAAAATAGTTCACTTATAATTGTCTTTAGTGTCAAGTGGTTCATTACACATTACTAAATAGAATTAAAAAGTAATCTCTTCTTATCTAGGATATCCAAAAATTAGTGAGTATACCAGCTATACCATATAGTAGAAAGAACATAAATAAAATATACAAATTGGGTCCTAGTTCTTTTATAATCTAAATGTCTGACTTCAGTAAATCATTAAATCTCTGTGTTAATCACTTATTTCTTTCCAAGGAAGTGTTTAAAGTAAATATTTTATAAGGTTCCACAAATTCTTACTCTCATGCTTAGCTGCCTTTTAGACATTTCTTTGAGCTATGTAATTTGAAAATATTTGATGAAATAATAAATGACAATCAAGTATTGTTGAATTTATAATAATTTTCTATTTTTCAAGTTTTATGGTTTCAAAACTGTTCTAATATATTTACATCAAACTATTAGTTTTATTTTCTTCCTAATCAAAACCTGACCCATTCCTATTGTAAATTTAAACATTTTCTTCTTTTAGTAACACATTATTTTATTATGGTATATTTTTCTTTTTCAGTCATTTCATAAGCAAATCAGCTCAATAATTAAATTATATGTGCAAATTCTAAACGCTGATGTTAACATTTATTAGACAAATGAGGTGCATCAGTTTATACTTTATCTTTTTCTATCCTAAGAGTATTATTTCTATTCTATAATAAATAACTTTGGAAATAATCTCATGGACTTGAGGACAATCCATTCTAAATGGGTTAATATAGCAATGCTAAATAAGTAATCTTTAACAAATATTTTGGCGTTCACAATTCACATATTTCAAGAGAAATGTACTCTTCAGCTAACAAATCAAAACAGGAAATTACTTTATTATATCAAACTGCACACATGCTTTATCATTTAATTGGAATAGAAACAAAGTAGAAAGCGTTTTAAAAATGAATGAAAGTTTACTTTCAGAAAATAGATAATAAAAGAAAAATAAAATGGGAAGCAGCTTGCTGATATTAAAAACAGCAATCCTGTGATTCAGATTTAATGTGGTTTCCATATGTCTCACATCATTAATTATGGGCACTTTAAAATTTTTCACATGGCAAACATCTCCCATTTAAATTTAAAATTGAATATGTGATGAAGTTTAATAGTTGTAAGATTAATGTGCCACAGAGAAATTGTTTTCTACTTATTTTAGAAAGAAAAAAACATAAACAAGGAATAACTTGTTAAATCCACTGTACCCTTATTCCAAGTATTGGTCACATTTTCGCCCATACCTGTAGTTGACATGTGGGAAATAAATTATCAGAAGCTACTAACACTCCTTGGAAGAAACTGTACATGATGGATTTCACTCAGTTGCACCATGATGGTGTGTTACAACAGAATATCACATAATTTTTTGCAGTTTTTATCTTCTTAACTAGACTGAAAAACTAACAGTGTCCTTTGATGACCCATGGGGCCCTTGAGAGAATTCTGCAAGAATTGCTCCATACAAGATAGACTGAGAGCATTGCCAGGTGGTACTGAACACATTGTTCTGCTCTCTAACCGATTTTCTGCAGAAACTTGGTTTACTGAAGGACCAATTCATGGAGTTTGATCTGTTTTGTGACACAAAGGACAAAGTGTGGTTCTAGTTCTACTGCCATCAGAGTTACCTCAGTGGATAACAGAGTGCAAAGAGAAACAGCGTAAATTTTAGTGACAGGGACCCTCATGTATTTTTTACCAATTGATAATTTTTGGATTATAAATGACAACTACCCAACTCAAAAAGAAACTGCAGACCAAGAAGAAAAGTGTAGACTCATAGAAATTTCAAGTATAAATTTCTTCAAGCAACTGCTTTCATATTTTTCTTCTGTACGTATATTGTGTATCTTTGACATTTCTGTACTAGTAGGAAGAATATTTTTGTCAAAATAACTGTTGTGTGTACTTTATAAATAGGATATTCAACTGACATCTCATTATTTTTAATTTTAGGGTTCAGATATATAACTGGACTTGTTAAATTCATAGATAGTAAACATTGAAGCAATAATCTTTCATTGTACCCAGAATAGTTCAATAAAAATTTCACGTTAAGATGGTATTATAGCTGGAAATGGTGGTGCATGCCTATAATCCCACCAGTTTAGGAGGCTGAGACAGGAGTATTGTAAGTTCAAGGCCAGCCTCAGCAATTTAGCAAGGCTCTAAGCAACTTAACTAGACCTTGCCTCAAAATAAAAATAAAAAGTGGTGGGAATGTGGCTTAGTGATTGAGTGCCCTTGGTTCAATTCCTGGTACCGGAAAAAAATAAAATAAAATAAACTGGGCGTCGTGGCCAGATATCCAGGAGACTAAGGCAAGGGATTGCAAGTTCAAGACCAGCATCAGCACTTTACAAAGGGAAAAAAAAAAAAAAGAAGGAAATGACTGGGAATGTAGCTCAGTGGCAGAGCATTTTCCTAGCATGTGGTAGGCTCTGGATTCAATTTTCAATATTGGAAAAGAAAAGAAAGAAAAGGTGGTGTTATAAATATGTATCAGTAATGATAACATTTAAAATTTATAAATGTTATTTTGTGTTATGTTATAAACTGCTATTCTCACTTCTATGTGCAGCATGGTTACTTTATATTAATAACAAATTTAAAAAAATTCAAACCACCCAATGAGATACATGTTAATCTGAGAGTAGAAAGCAGGATCTATTAAATATAAAATATTACTTCTAAGCCATTTAAATTGAGAAAATGATAAAAATGTAAACTATCCATGTGAAATCAAATGACCATGTTTATGGTAGAATGTTATGGGATAAGTTTAATCAAGTTTTATTGTCTCAAAAATAAAAGCTCATGGAAATCACATGTAAAGTGGACCAGGCATGGTCTGATCTCTGCACTGCTTAAACCTTCCTCTGAAGGCACTTTGTTGCTAAGCTGGAATAGATATGTGGACACCCATCTTCAGAGCCAAGCAGAATCATCAAAATATTGAAGCAAAGACCTAGTGTCCTTTAATGGATGAATGGAGAAATAAAATATAGTTGCATATATATATATATGTACATATATATATATAATGGAAGGTTATTCAACCTTGAAAAGAAAGCAGATGCACGTGCTACAACATGGCTTGAAGACATTTTGATAATTGAAATAAACTACTTGCAAAAGAAGAAATATTTTATAATTATACTTGTATATGGTACCTAGAGTAGTCAAATTCACAGTGACAGAGAGTGAGTGCAATGTAGTTTCTAGGGCCTAGGGGAATGAAACATGGGGAGTTATTGATTCATGGATGTAGAGTTTCACCTGGAGTAGATGAAACAGTTGTGGAGATGGACGGTGGTAATGTATGCATGACAATGTGAATGAACTTAATGCCACTGAACTACATGCTTAAAATGCTTGTGTATTTTATGTTACATACTTTTATCTCTCTTTCTCTCTCTCTCTCTCTCTCACACACACACACACACACACACACGCGCGCTCGCACACACACACAAAGTCTAGAGAACCCGAGAAAGACACAGGAGATTCCAAAGGCAATCTACAAAAGACTAGAGTGGAACTGTTGGTGTTCATCGAAGAAATAAACACAAAGGGCCTACCCAAATCAGACTTTCTATTCCTTGATTTAACATTTAACATTCTGCACATCTCATCTCATTGTATGTCTCATAAGCATCACACACTCAGCATGGCAGATGGTGTTTCCTACTCTCCAACCATCTCACTAGATTAAATAAACAAGTAGGTAAATATATTTTTCTAAGACCTGTGTGTCCTCAAGTGTTAGCTAATTCAGTAAAAAGTTTTTACCATCCAGTGTCTCCTGTTCCCTGGATGCAGGGCCATGCTCTGATGATACCAAGTTTCTCCATCAGATTCTTAGATGCACTGTTGCCAGGTCACCAGATTCCCAGCTGATATCAGTAGCCTGCAAAGATAATTCCACATTTATTCTTGTCCCTCCTTCAATACTGGCTTCACAACTTAGAGGTATTTCAAGAAATAAATATCCTCAAAACCATTACTCATATAATCATGTTTTTTGTTTTTTTAAACCCAACTTTTAAAAACTTATCTTTCAGGACTTTGGTTTACCTTCTACCTCACATATCCTTCTGGCCTCTGGTCAGTTCCCTTTTATTCCCTCCCTTCATAATGGATTTTCAGTTCTAAAATATATACTGTCTTCTTGTATTCATGGTTTGAATATACACTGTTTATCCTCTTTGTATCTTTCATACTGTCATCTTTTATTTCTAAGATGAGTACTTCAACAAAGGGATGCTATTTTGTGTTCTGCAATCTGTAATTTTACTTTCCATTTTTCTGTCCTCTTTTTTTTAACAAAAGAAACAGCTAAATATGTAGACTAATCAACAATTGTAGATTTTCACAAATCACCAATACTTTATTAAGTTGCCCTTTTTCTTGATATTTAAACAAAGTGTCTGGCTCTAATCCCAAGAACTGCATCAACTGCAGTGGTCCTCACTCCTAACCTCAAATTTCAGAAAAGTATCAGCATTTCCTTTCTTCTTGGAAAGCATTTCCTTTTCCTCTAAAGTTCATTTCTGAGCAAGTCTATAATTTACATGAGCAATTTTTTTTTTTTGCCTACTGTGTATGGGCCTTTGATGTCAAGGTCCTTCAGTTCCCTTAAAGTCCTGGGATGGATAGCTTCTCTTTTGCTAGCATTTTCCCTGAACTTATTTCTGTTAAGTTCTTTGTTCACTTTTCTACTCCTCACACTGTAAAGCTGCTCTGTGAAAACACTTTCCTGTAAATAATGGTGGTTGTCTACAAGTTTTGGCCTCAATTGGCAATGGCTTCCCTTTAGTTTTGGGAGCAGCAGTGTGCCAATCACAGGTGATGAATCTTGTCTGGTCTAAGGATTCACTGCTTATGAAAACCCCATTACAACACACCATGTTTTTGTCTTTGTGGACATATGAGTCAGTTTTAGACAATAGGATGTATTCGGAAGTTAGCCACAGGCTTCTGAGAAATGTTTTCCTCTTGATACAGACATGATATTATCTTTCATTGCTCCCTTTTCTCCTTTTCTGTTTTGAGTTTTGTATTTTAACTCCCATTTTAAAACTGTAAGAAAAAATGGCCTCTTTTAACCTTTACCTAATGGACTTTAGGTTGAGTAAATAATAAATAGTCTTATCCTTTAAGATATCTTCAGAAGGTGTTCTATAATAATATATCAATTGACTTGCCCAGGCTTTCTGTTTATTAAATAGAGAAACGTAGATTTTTGTTTTCAATTTTCCCATTTATATCATGCCTAGAAAATCTCACTTACAAAAGTCTTAAATTTGTCATAGATGTCCTTTCTCAATACTTTGATATATGTCTTGAAAAATGATACTCTTTCTACTTGTACACTTGCCTGATAGTACTTATCACACAAAATTTTAAATTTGATGAAAGCAGGGACTGTTTCACTTATTCACCAGTGCATTTGTAGGACTCCACATATTGCCCTCCTCTTGTAGATCTCCATAAGCATATGTGGAATAAATGATGGTGAGAATGGATATTTAATCTAGAATTTTGTTAGTTACAGTAGAGATGTGAAAGCAGCTTAGCAGGAACACTCCTTCTCAGGAATGACCTTTGAATGCTCATTAAGAACTCACCACACAGGAAAAGTAGGGAAAGTTGGGCCTTGAGAGATCTTTGTTCTTTCAGTACTATAGCTGAGGAAATTTGAGGTGAGGGGTCAGACTACTTGGTCCCTTAGGTTCTCTCTATTCTAGTATTTTTAAATGAAGAAAGTCTCATATATTAAATGATTTATGCATATGAAAAATACATGTCTCCTAATGAGAACCTGGTAACTATGGAGAACAAAATTTACAAGAAATACTGAGAAAAGGTTTAAATGGTGGAAGACAGTACAACAAGACAATAATTTGTTCCATTTAATAACATATATGTTATAGTTACAACTTTTGAGAAGATATAATATCTTGAACAAAATAGAATGGTAGCTTTTAAGACATAGGTCATTTTCATAAAAGTATGATAGGATTCCATTAATTTTCCCAAAACCTTTATAATCATCAATTCATATAAAATCATCTTGCTTTAAGCACTTTATTTTGATGAGGAAGGGGATAGTTATGGTAGGACAATGTTTGAAGGAGGATTAATTTTGTGAGTAGTTCACTAGAGAATATTTTATTGTATGGTAAATTTCACCTCTCTATACAGAACCATAAATATAGCAACTTGGATAATTAATACTAGGATAATGAGAATGTCTTGTATTTTATTGAGTTCTTGGATTAATAATTAATGATGTGGGTAGATAATTCTCCAAATTCATGATTAAGTTTTCTCTGTTAACGAAAGCCATTTTTCAATTTTTATTTCTTCCTAGAGCCTACTCTCTTGATTCATGTTTCAGTATATTACACAGGATCATTAAAACCAATGTACTGGAGAAAGAATAAGAAAAAATACTTCCTATGGAGATATGGAATATAATCTCAAATATTAAAATGAATTATAGTATTTAGTATCTCAATGAAATAAGTGAAAGCCCTCTTATTTTGAGTTGCCAGTGAGAACTAGTGTGCTATTTTAAGACAGACCCTTTTCAACAAGTTTAGGAAGAATACAGGACACTGGGTAGGCACTCAGTCTTGGGAGCTGTCGTTCTTGTATTACCAGTGGAGAGTTTAGTAATCTTCGATAAAGTGGGAAATTGTTAGCATTGACTTTAATACTAAATTATTTTTTAGTCTTTTAAATGTTTGGTGAACTTTCAGACTTAAACAGGTTACCCGTTCTCTTTAACTCTTGGAGATTTGTACGTTTGTAAATTTATATCTAATTTGTAGACTGTGAGGGATTAAAGAACTTAATAGTGTCAAAGTATCAAGTATAAAGTATTATGCCTATGGTTGTGCTCACTAAATGGAAGTTAGAAATTTTATGGAAAGCTACCTTTTTTTCTGTATTAAAATGAAATTTTGCAGTAAAATCAACGCCTTCCCCTTAGCATTCATGATCCTAATTTCAGTGGGCTTTCAGATTAGTTCATGCCATACAAGGAAATGCATGTCCTGGGTTACATAGCTGTTTGTTCAAAATAATACTCTTTTCCAGCTGCTTGAAAAAATGGTAGTGATATATTTTATGCCAGCAACTATATGAATTACTTCTCCCAAATAAATGGTACCATAAAATACAATTAAGTATATTTGAACTAAATGATGCCCATTAAGTTTTTGTGAGTACTTAAAAAAGTAAATAGGAATAGCAAATAATTATAATGACACAAATGAACAATGATTTATAGTTTATATCATTATCAGTTATTTTAATGACAGCAGTAGGGTATATAGGTCAGAGACCATTATTTAAAGTGCATATATTGAAGATAAAATACCTTTTATAAAGATCCATATGTATATGGTTTGGGGTTCTAGAGTGTAGGCAGACATTTCCATAATTATTGTACCCCTCAGCAATGGAATAGAATGACCAGGAGAAGAGGAAAGAATCAAACCATTTTGGATTTACTACTGAAAGACAGTCTTACATTAGAATGAATTAAGGTCAATTCACATTTTTATTTTTCTCAGGAAAGATATTCATTCAAATAATATTTTTTGCAGAAGTGTGAATTATGGTTATCTATTCTAAGTTTAAAAATAGAAATCTCTCAAAGAATATATGGGACCTATTTTATGTCAAAACTTTACCAGTACTAATGAAAAATAATGCAGATAACATTGGCCCAGAGTATTCAATCAAAGCACAATAGATGTCACTTGAAGTCATAATAATTAAAGAATTTAATAGAATGACCTCAATTCATATGATGAGAGTGACAGAACTGTTAAATTACAGTGTGACAAGCATCAAAGGATTCCTTGTGTTCTTTTCAGACAATGATCTGTAACATTTGTCAAAAGTAGAAAATGGAAACATTGACACTTGGAATTATTTCACTCAATAATACATGTATTTAGGATTTAGAATATAATGATAATGCATTCAATATGATGTGTTGACCCACAGAGTCAAATGGAATTAGAAGTACTAAATTTGTTACTAGATTTCCCTTACTTCACTATTTAAAAAAAGACAACAGGATTCTCTTGTCTTACAATTGATTTGCCCTTATAAACAGGTGTGGTGGATTTCCATTTTTTTCCAAGTTTTTATGTGATTCAAAAGTATAATTTTTGAATGAAAATACTGGCCTTTTTAGTTAAACACCACTCATTTAATGAATTGTGACTCATTCAACCAATATTTTCCTTAAAATGGAATGAACGTAATGCAAGAAATCCCAAAGAAAGTTCATTGAATACATAAAACATAAGAAAGAATAGTATGAATAATTATGTATTTGTTATTATTTCTAAAGACTGAAGTAATATTATAAAATCATTTTTTTACTAAGTGACAAATTTTTAACAATAGTACCAGCAGTTCTCATTTTGCTCATGTTAACTGTAACTCATAAATATTGGACTTGTGTTCTTGCTTGGACAAAGTTTCTGTTACCACATAACCATGCAGAAGTGACTACATGGTCCTGATATGCCTTAGTTTCATGTAATATGGTGAGTGTTTGTAAAGAGGTGAGTGTTTGTATTTAGTTGTTAGGTAATTCCTATCATACTATGAAGAAAGAGTAAGCTAGAATCAATGATCAATTAATATATATGGGGCATATGAAGAGTAGTTTGTTCTCTTCTTATTACAGCCTCTTCATAACTAAGAAGGAAAAGATATCCCCCATATACTTTAGCCACAGATTTTTTTTTTTTAAAGAGCATTTTAAATTATTTGGTTTTGTGAAGTGTTTAGTAGGACTTTGGAGCATTTTTGAGATGATGGGTTGTGTATTCATAACATATTTAATGCTTAATTTAAAATGTTGCTGGATTTTGCAACAGACTAGAAGTAGTCCAACACAAACATTTGTAATGTTAAATAACCTACAGCTAAATAAAGAAAATCAATGTAAAGTCAAAGAAAATACAAATTACTACGTAAAGTTTTACTGCAACAACCAACTGCACATCTCAGTGCTCTTGTGTCTTTGGATTAACTGTGGACGTGCTTTGCTCACCTTATCTGCTAAAGTGACTTACCTGGGCCTTGGGTAGGGTTTGGATTCAGATCTGGTACTCTTGCCTTTTCATTCTGGCATCATTAGTGATGCAGGTCATGCTTTTCTCAAGATAAAGGAGGATGAGACTGCAGGTTGGAATCATGACATGTCTCTTAGTCCTATGTTAAAATCTTTCTCTGGCACTCCTTCCCATATTCCACTGGTTATAGCATGTCTCACAGTTAAGTTTGAACTCACTAAAGTTATAACATATACTCTACCCATGCGCAATCTATAGCAAAGGAGAAAGAAGGAAGATCGTGACCAATGTATGCTATCTCACCAATACACAATCCATAAATTTTAGTACACTAGCTATAGTTGAGATTTAATGTTTATTTTGAGCACATTAATTGACAGTTACAAACTCAAACAGTCATCATTTACAAAACTCTCATACTCAGAATATTAACATTTTGTTACATTTAAGTTGAGAGCAACTCACATAGAATTAAAGTAAAAGTTTAGAAACCTTATTAGGTTAATTTCAATTCAACTTCAAATGATTATTTCATCCATTATCTGGTTTAATATTATTTCAATTTAGACAGGTACTATAAATTTTAGATAATAAATATTGTAAGTCTTGCCTCTTCTGTGACAAAGGTTTAATGTTTTTCAAAAACCACATATTCTTAAAGTCCTTATATTCATATGTCAAAAAGTTAAAATAGATTTAAAAATTTTTCATATATACTTTAAATATTTACAAGTCTTCTTTTGCTTTATAGACCACAGGCAATATATAGTAACACCATTTAAAGATTTAAAACAGAGGCATAAATCAGGATTAAGATTAAAATGAAGCATCATTTTCTCCTAATATGTGAATAGACATTCACTTAATTCTAATGCTGTTTAAAAAAAATCCTAACTGTTTAAGTGATGAGTCAATGATTTTACAATATTTAAGCTCTAATTAATTACTGGGTTATCCTTTATCAATAAATAAATTACATGTTCCTAAAAATGTGTGTTATATTATATATTAATGTTAGATTTTTGTCCTTATTGTTGTATGTATGCTCTATTTATAATCAGAAAAAGTAAATCAGACAAAGAAAAGGACTATGTACTTGGTCCACATTTTTTGTTTTGTGTAATATTTATGTTCCTTTACTTGGAAATAGAATTAAAGTATAGATAAATGTAGATTTGAAAGAAAAGTGGCCAACAAAATCAACAAATGAGCAAGCAAGCCGATAAGTAAATAAATATTTTTATCATGAAATGTAAAGACATATTTTGGAGGCAGTGTGTTATGAAACATCAAAATCACACCCACCTTAGGAATTGAAGGCAAAATCATAGCCCCACATTTAGTTTTATGAATCTGTTATATATATATATATGTATATATATATACATATATATATTATATAATTGTGTGTGTGTGTTTGTGTGTGTGTATACACACATATATATGGTGACAAAACTTGGGAAACAAAGGAAAATGAAATAAAATTCTGTCTAAAAACAAAAATAAGATTGTTTTAACTATGGCAACTATAAAAGAATATATGAAGCAAACAGTGTATAGTCTGTCAGTAGGACATATTTCATTTTTTTCAATTTCAGTGGATAAAATAGTTTTTTCTTCTCAAGACTAGGGAAAAAAAGTTAAATATTGGAAGAAGAATTCTTGGTACCTGTCCTGACCTTCATTACAAATTCATTTTTAAATCATTTTTTGATGTTCATAATAATTTCACTTGGAAAGAAAAGAGATTTTGTAGTAATGGAATGTGACCATGTTGATTGTTATTGCATAATTAAATTTCTATATACTGCTAAGTGAAATAAGCCAATCCTAAAAATCCAAAGGTTGAATGTTTTCTCTGATAATGGATGCTGATACATAAGGGAGGTGGTAAGTGAAGAATGGAAGAATGTTGGATTGTGTAGAGGGAAATGGGGGGGGGAGAAAAGATGGTGGAATGTGACAAACATCATTATCTATGTACATGTAAGATTAGATGAATGGTGTGACTCTACATCCTGTACATCCAGAGAAATGAAAATTTGTACCCTATTTGGGTACAATGAATCAGAATGCATTCTGCTATCATGTATAATGAAGTAGAACAAATAAACAAAAAAATGATACAAAAATTCTAGATCCTTGAAGTTAATGATTTTAATATATGTTCTCCTAAAGTGATGCTGTGTTAATCCAGAGATCATAAACATTGTCATATTTAGAGGATTATGTTTTAGCAAGTAAATTGTGTCCTGTGACTGAAGAATAAAAGAATAATTGCTTCTTCTTTGTATTTTTTTGTTGTTGTTTTGATTGATTTGATAACAGTCAGGGTTACCCTCTAGATGCAGTGTAATTCTTTCCATGACAGTTAAAATATTGTTCTTTATATTCACAATGGGAAAATATAAATGAAATAATACTACTGTAAATACGACTCTAAGATGGAAATATTTCAGAAATGTAAAATATATAACTATATACCATGTGTTTCTAAGCTGTAGTATGTTTGTTGGAGGATATACTATGAATCCATTTTTTAAAAATGGTCTAGCAGATGGAGGAAATACCATCAAGATTACATTTTCCCAATTGCTGGTGTGGGAAGCCATCCATATTTAGCAGAATTGGGCTTGGCTGAGCCATGGAATACAGAGGTCCGACTCCCAGGAACTGGCAGTCATGAGAGACTCTTTCAGATAGCCTGGAATATGTGGCCCTGTACAGAGTTGGCTCACCATCTGAGGAAATACTAATTACCTAAGTAAATGGCTTCCCTAACTCCACCCTAACCTGTTCTTCACAGCAGCAGCCCCTCACAGTCCCTGTGAGGGACTATACCTGTAAGACTATAAATAAAGGTGAAGACGGGCTTCTGCATCTTTTTGGATGCCAGATCTGGCATGGCTCAGTCCGCCACACCACCTTTCATTTGAAAATGTTATTGGCGTTTGTGTTTATTTGATTAGATAAGTTTCTTGGTGATTAATTGATAGCACAGTGCCATCCTCTGACAGACTCTTTCCCTCATCCACATAGGACTTAGCAGGAGAACCCCCCACATGCTGCCATGTAGCCCAGTGTGAAGCATGCTTTCCTAACATGCATGAAACCTTGAGTTTGATCCCCCTTACTGCAATACTGCCCCCCAAAAATCCAAGATTACATTTTTCTAAATATAGGATATGTGAAATCTCCTGCTATACTTGTACCTGCATGTTCTAACAAAATAATGCCATGTTAATTTACTCTAATTTTGTAAATCATAAGTTAAATAATTGTATAGGCATAAATTTATTAATTTTCAATTAAATATCACAATTGTTGAAATGAATTAATGCAAGGAGAGCTACATTTAATCTGAAAATATTCTTTTTTAACAATCTCATTCATAAAAATCTATTTTATTTGTTAAGTAGAATATTTCAGAATATATCAAATTATAAAGCAAAATATGACCTATTGAGTGATGAAAATTAATGATTTTAAGGTACCTACACAGTCCATGTTTTTAAACAACAATTTGTATATAGGAAGTACTAAATAAATATTCTGCTAAAATTATTTGAATTACTCTTAGAAGATGTATGCAAAATTTTTCATCAATCTTTAAACTGTAAAATCTGGTCTAATGAACTTTTTAAGAAAACAAAATTAATTCCTCAAATTTCTCTCTTGAATCTTATTTTTAATTAAAACATAATTACCTATAGAAACAATCCTGTTTACGGCTTTCCAGGTTTGATCAAGATTCTATTTATTTGAATAATCAGTTATCTTCCATTGTTTAATGCACTAAAATTTTAGTGTAAGGCATAGTACATTTAGAATTATTATTCATATGAAATATTATTTATGCTCAAATATTGCAGAGCACATATTTGAATGCCTCTTTAAGTATGAGATTAGTGTGAAAGCATCAACCATCCTTTTTTTAATGAATTCATTTTAATTATTTGATTAAGGTACAAAGGAAAATTCCTTACATGTTCTCGAAATTGAAGTATTTTAATATTTCCACATCTCTTTTCAAATTGCATTTATTTTCAATAATGTATATAGAAATTAAATATCTATTTTACTATAAAAGGATTTATTCTTATAATCATATATAAATGAATTTGAACTCAATGCAAATTTATTGCAGTTCTTATTGGAGAAACCCTTGAGTAATCTGAAATGTTCTGATAATAACCATAAGTCTCTATGTGGATAACTACAAAAAATGTGAAGATTCTTTTCAGAATTAGTACTGATGCCTTAGTTTAAAATGTATCTGGGTTTTATATGCATTAAATTTTACAATCTTTGTTCAAGACATTGCAATATCCTATGAAGTCTTGCAGAGAGTTTTATAGTTTTAAACAAGTTCTGCCTAGTTTGTAGCTTCTGCATTTTTCACTCATAAATTTAAAATTTCTATTTTTCTTTTGCTGTTGCAATTTATATATTAAAAACATCTCTGGGTCACTACTAACCATTATTTATTTAGCTCACTTGCTTTTAACATTTTCATTCAAAGTCTCAAATTTTAGTTAATGAATGAACTCAATGGTGCTTTGGGGTAGTTTATATATAAGTATATTTTTTACAAATTCCTTGTGTTTTTATGTGCATGTGTGTGTTTAGATACCTGATAGGTATGCAGACATAAAAATAGAGGTAAGAGGTGGAGATAGATATAGAAATAGAGCTACAAATACATATATAGATTTTATGTAGAGGTAAAAAAATAGACAAAAACACAAGATCCATTCCAAAGTTTTTATGATCCAAAAAGGTTAATTTAAACTCTACGGCAGTTATCTAATGTGAAACACAATGATAAATTAAGATAAAAAGGATAATAACTCCTATTTGTCAAATGATACTTTTAAATCAGGCATGATGATAGATCCTTTTTAGTTCTCTCACTATGATTCTTTTCAGTCATCACAAGGGAAGATATTGATACTGTTTTCCTCATCTTGACATGAAATGAGTTTAAATCTCCAGAAGTTATTTAACTTCTGTGAACCTTTGGTCTCTCACATGTTGATGAAGTTTGTGTAAGTACTAGCTCTTCAAAACCTATGTATTGAGATACTTCCATTAGTGTCCCTTAGTCCTCCTCAACCCTCTTGATAAAGTAGTTCTGTGCCTCCTCAACACTTTGATCTCCCTCTAGAATAACACAGCTTTGTCTTAGAATTCCACTTCAGTGTTTCTTTTGAAATGAAAGAATATTGTATTCAACTTTATGGATTTGTGCCATGTGCAGACCTAACACATGTGGAGGCTCAACACAGGTTTGTCGAATTAGAGAATGAGTCCAAGGAGCAAAATTCTAAATTTTCTCATCTTTTTTCTCAGTCTACACTTTATTATATGTAGTTTATATATGGAGAGAGAGAGCGAGAGAGAGAGAGAAGAGAAGAGAAGAGAGATCATTCCTAAAGGGTAGTGTTAATCTACAGTAAGTGAGTGATCATGATTTATCAGAGTACTCATGTGGT
>JAJEJO010004458.1:17788-30866 GCA_020662805.1 Glaucomys volans
ATGTTCTGATAATAACCATAAGTCTCTATGTGGATAACTACAAAAAAATGTGAAGATTCTTTTCAGAATTAGTACTGATGCCTTAGTTTAAAATGTATCTGGGTTTTATATGCATTAAATTTTACAATCTTTGTTCAAGACATTGAAATATCCTATGAAGTCTTGCAGAGAGTTTTATAGTTTTAAACAAGTTCTGCCTAGTTTGTAGCTTCTGCATTTTTCACTCATAAATTTAAAATTTCTATTTTTCTTTTGCTGTTGCAATTTATATTAAAAACATCTCTGGGTCACTACTAACCATTATTTATTTAGCTCACTCGCTTTTAACATTTTCATTCAAAGTCTCAAATTTTAGTTAATGAATGAACTCAATGGTGCTTTGGGGTAGTTTATATATAAGTATATTTTTTACAAATTCCTTGTGTTTTTATGTGCATGTGTGTGTTTAGATACCTGATAGGTATGCAGACATAAAAATAGAGGTAAGAGGTGGAGACAGATATAGAAATAGAGCTACAAATACATATATAGATTTTATGTAGAGGTAAAAAAATAGACAAAAACACAAGATCCATTCCAAAGTTTTTATGATCCAAAAAGGTTAATTTAAACTCTACGGCAGTTATCTAATGTGAAACACAATGATAAATTAAGATAAAAAGGATAATAACTCCCATTTGTCAAATGATACTTTTAAATCAGGCATGATGATAGATCCTTTTTAGTTCTCTCACTATGATTCTTTTCAGTCATCACAAGGGAAGATATTGATACTGTTTTCCTCATCTTGACATGAAATGAGTTTAAATCTCCAGAAGTTATTTAACTTCTGTGAACCTTTGGTCTCTCACATGTTGATGAAGTTTGTGTAAGTACTAGCTCTTCAAAACCTATGTATTGAGATACTTCCATTAGTGTCCCTTAGTCCTCCTCAACCCTCTTGATAAAGTAGTTCTGTGCCTCCTCAACACTTTGATCTCCCTCTAGAATAACACAGCTTTGTCTTAGAATTCCACTTCAGTGTTTCTTTTGAAATGAAAGAATATTGTATTCAACTTTATGGACTTGTGCCATGTGCAGACCTAACACATGTGGAGGCTCAACACAGGTTTGTCGAATTAGAGAATGAGTCCAAGGAGCAAAATTCTAAATTTTCTCATCTTTTTTCTCAGTCTACACTTTATTATATGTAGTTTATATATGGAGAGAGAGAGCGAGAGAGAGAGAGAAGAGAAGAGAAGAGAGATCATTCCTAAAGGGTAGTGTTAATCTAAAGTAAGTGAGTGATCATGATTTATCAGAGTACTCATGTGGTTAAGTTTTTTACAGGTAAAGAAAGTGGAGTTTAATAAAATTTTTATATCATGCAATTTCAGTGAAAATCAAGTAAAGTAAAATTGCTTATATATTTCTTTTTTTTTGAAACTTTTTTGAGCACTGCAGGGCTTGTCTTTCCTTTCAATACACAAAATGTTTTATTCATGTAAGTAAATATTTCTCAGTATTTAAATAGGAACTTGGAAAAATAACAAATATTATTAAACATTGTTAATAATAGGTTGTTTTCTGCATTCTACATTTTAGAAAAGTTGCTTTTCCTTTTGGACTTTGGATATTCTTTTCTATCTTCTATACTAATAATTTGGTTGTGTTTCAAACGAGTAGATGAATAGGATTGGTTGACATCCTCTCTTTTAAGTCTTCTTGTCTCTTCAATAAAATCTTTAAATAGTTATTGCATGATTTTACTGCCTATCTTTTATGCAGAATTTTGACATTTAACAAGGAAAATTGAAGAATTAAATGAAGCATAAAGGAATGTGGTTTTGTAAAATGACATAAAACCAAGCATGAAAGAACACACTAGTTTTGTTCTTTACACTGATTACTATTTGCTAAAACAGAAGTGATTATGTCTTTTTTGTGTCCCAGAGCAATAAAAGCATAATGGTTCAGAACAGAGCTCAAAAAAATAGACATATTATAAATTGTACCATTATTCCTTACCATCCTTCCTTCCTCTCTTAAAGATGGAAAAAAATTGCGTAAAGGACATACTAGAAAGAAATGGGAAAACAATCAAGAATGATAGAGAATTTTATACTATCTAAACATTATTTGGAGAAAAGTGTACATCTATCTAATTTTGAATTGTAATCATTAATCTTAGAGATTTTTGGTTTATTTTTCCAGCATGGAGAAGAGCTATATATTTTTATGTCCCTCAAGCAGAAGTAGAGATAGATATGAATTCAATACAAAGATGAATACCTATATAGATCTTATATGGGGTAGAAAAAAAAGACAAAAGTACTAGATTTAATCCATTTTATGATATAGGATGGTCAATTGAAATTATGCAAGTTATCCAATATTGAATATTGGAGAGAAAATAAAATGTGTGTTTTTGTGTATATCCATTATACTTTTCTTATCAAGGTAGGACTTTTTTCCATCTTCCTACTTCTCTTAAGGGTGTGTAACTGTGAAAGACTGATACTAATGTTAAAACTAATTTTCAGTGACTAGGTCAAACTATCTTCAGTTGTACCAGATTTTGTTTCCACAGAAAACCTGCTTTTAAAAGATGATTTCCTTTTTTTCATAATAAACATTTGACTACTCTCTAAGGAAAAAATATAGCCAGTTTTACTTTACACATATTTAAGGTAACATCCTTAGTAATAATCACAAGAATCCTGAAAATAAATAATTGAATATATTTAATAGACAATATAAAATGTCTGTACAGATTAGGGCTTTAATGTTACTTCAGGTGAAATTTTGTTTTTATTTTGTATTTCTGTTGTTTAATGTATTTATTATCTTTGGGCTGGGTAGCTGCAAAAGTAGTGGATGCACAAGAATTTTTAGGATTCAAGAAAAATTAGTTAGAATAAAGGACACTGAAAGTGCATCTCAAAAAAAAAAAAAAAAAGAAAACAGTTGTGAGTTGTGCTGGGAAATGAAAGGAATGTGTCATGGATGCAAGAATGAAGTTGTGTGGGAGTTAACTGAATGCATCTGATAATGGAGGAATAATAATTCGGAATGGAGGAATAATAATTTGGGTCTGCCCATATGTCTGTCTATCTTGCTGGTAATTAATCTGTATGTCCATTCATCTTTCTTAAATTCAGTTATATCATTTTTAAAAATCAAAGTTGTTCTTTTTGTGGATTTTTTTAATCCAACCCTACAAATCACTCTGATTTGTTCATTTTAGTTTTCTCCCCCCGACTTAGAAATCATTTAAATCTTGCCTCTTCATTGGTGTCTATAACCTTTCCTTGTACTATGCCATTTGAACATACCCTCTCTATAGAAAGAACATACTCTGTTTCTTTGTATCTTCCTATTGAAAATGATCCATTCTGAGTTTCAATATATTGATGACACCAAGGGAATGGTGATTGGATATTTCTTGATTGCTTCCTTCATGAATTAGTTCTACCGTAGTGTCAGGTGCATTGAAGACAGTTTGTTATTTTTATTTCTGGTAACTGGTTGTTCTAGTAACTATAATTAATATTCTCATATATTTAGACATGGAGCTAATTTTGACATATTTAATATAACACTCTTGTTCACTGAAAAAAAAATTCTTAGCAGTTGTTTTAATATTTCTAATACCATATTGTGTGATATCTGATTTCTTGTTTGCTGAACAGTCTTATTAAAATGGTATTTGTGCATATTGATTTAACGTGCTACTTTTTGAGGAAAATTTGCAATTTAAAATATTTTGTTATGAATATGTGTGCATCCATATACACAGATGGATGTATACTTTTAGTAAATTAAAAGGATTGAGGCAGTGATAGGAAATGCAATCAGAAGAGTTTGGAAAGTAAATACATTTTTAAAAATTGTATATCTGCATTTATGTATCTATATGTATATGAGTGTGTGGATATAGTTATGGATTTGAGAATAATTATATTGAACTATGCACATTTTCCTAGCATAAAGCAACTAATTGTTTCATTTAACTCTACACAGAAGGTCGATTTCTACTCCATACAGCCTTTCTGCAAGGTTTAGATATATGAAGGTCAGGGAGATTCCAATGGTAATTAGTAATGTTCCAGGAGACTTTAAGTTGCTATAGCATCTGAAAAGAGGAATAAAAATCAAAGAATAACAAGAATCATGTGTTATGATATGTACTTTAAAAGAACTCAGAAATTACCTAAGTCATTCACCTACAACCCATCAGCATATGAGAACTTTTTTTTTTAATTAATTTTTGATTCATTGAGCACAAATGGAGTACAGCTATTGTTTTTCTGGTTGTACACAAAGTAGAGTCACCCCATCTGTGCATTCATACATGTACACAGGGCAATGATGTCTGTCACTCATTCTGTTATTATTCTTACCCCCACCCCGACCCCACCCCTCCCTTCCCTCTATGCTATCTGTCCTTCCTCCATTCTTGCCATCCTTCCACCCCACATTATGCATCATCATTCACTTATCAGAGAGACCATTTGGCCTTTGGATTTTTGGGATTGTATCTCACTTAGCATAACAGTCTCCAACATCATCCATTTACCTACAGATGCCATAATTTTATTCTTCTTTATGACTAATATTCCATTGTGTATATATATATATACCACAGTTTCTTTATCCATTCATCTATTGAAGGACATCTAGGTTGGTTCCACAATCTAGCTATTGTGAATTGAGCATTGATGTGTCTGCATCACTGTAGTCATCTGATTTTAAGTCCTTTGGGTATAGGCCAAGGAGTGGGATAGCTGGGTCAAATGGTGGATCCATTCCAAGTCTTCTAAGGAATCTCCACACTGCTCTCCAGAGTGGCTGCATCAACTTTTACTCCCACCAGCAATGTATGAGTGTACCCTTTTCCCCACATCCTCGCCAACACCTTTTGTTGGGTGGTTTTGATTTGCATTTATCTTATAACTAGGGATGTTGAACATTTTTTTATAAATCTGTTGATTGCTTGTAGATCTTCCTCTGTAAAGTGTCTGTTCATTTCCTTGGCCCATTTATTGATTGGGTTATTAGTATTGGTATAAAGATTTTTGAGTACTTTGTAGCTCCGGTCTTCCATATGAGAGCTTTATTGATTAAAACAAGGGATTCTTTTGTATTTTACCCCACTGTAACTGTAAACTTTTGTTTCCCACAGTACACTACCCTTTACCCTCATGTTTATTTTCCACCAGTTTTATGACCAGGTTTTTTGTGGTCAACTGAGATCTAAAAATATTAAATGGGAATTACAGAAATAAAAACTCAAAATTTTAACTTGAAATCCTTTCTATAATGGGAAGAAATCTCCTGCTATCCTGCTCTGTCCAGCCCAGAACATTAATCATCGCTTTTTCAAGAGTTTCCATATGGCATACTCTAACCCCTTGATTATCATTTAGTAATAGATTCGGATACACTGTTATGGTATAGCTGTGAGTGTGTTCCAATCCATTTTTCACTTAATTCATATGTGCTAAAGATAATTTGTAAAATGTTTCCTTGAAATGAAAAAGCAAAGTTCTCAATAGGAAAGGGAAAAACATTGCATGTTAATGTTGGTGAGATGTATGGTCAGAACAAATCCTATGTCCTTAAAATTGTGAAGAAATAATAAATTCATGCACCTCAAAATGCAAAAGTTTTGGCCTCCGTGAGTGACACATGCTTAGTAAAGATGAAAAAGGAATTCAATTTATGGGTGGAAGGTAGGAACAGAAAATGTGTTCCAATTATTTTAATTGTAAGTATTATCATTGTTGCTAATCTCTTGCTGTGTCTAATTTGAAAGGTAACCTTTACCATAAGTATATATGTAAAGGAAAATACAAAGCATATATAGTGTTACAGAATTTGATCCTATCTGCAGTTTCAGACATTTAGTAGGGATCTTGGAATGTATCCCTCACTGATGAGTGGAGACTTTTGTATTATTATAACTTTGTATAATTTGTTTTGAAATTAAGCCAGACATCTTTAACCATTGATTTGACCAATTTTAGAGATTGATCTTTTCATTTTACATTCTTCTGGGCCACTGATTTCTTGATGCTTGTATCTGAGCATTATTATCACAAACATTTCTTAATTGTTTTCCACTTAGATCCTAACTTACAGGATGCTGACTAGGGATATAACAGGTTTAGTACTGATAGTTGGGTGGCTAACCTAACAATGATTATCATGCTCGAATATTTAAAAGATGCATTTCATAGAATATTAATGTTATGACTATTAATATGTGCATTGGACACAGAAACAATTTTGTCTTAGCAATTGTTTTGCTATCTTAAAAATCATAACTAAATGTTTATGGGATGTAGAGATTAACTCTGCATCTAAAGGCAATTAATACCCTGCATCTGTAGTAATGTCAGATTTTCATGGTTTATTAATCTCACAGTATGCTAGAATTTAAACATTTCTCCTTTAGATGTGCTCATTCACATTGGAACATGATATATGATATTGAAGGAATTTTTAAAGAACAAATGAAAGCAAAAATAAATGAAATGGAATAAGTATATCCTAGAATATGCAGTATAATATTCCATTACCAGTAATGTCATACATTTAAAAACTTGATGCTTACTGTATCTTTTAGGTATTTATTGCTTTTTAACCTTCCTTGAAATGAGATTGAGATCAATAAAAGTTTTAAATTGTTTCTAAATAACCAAAATATATGAAAGTATTCTTGCATTCTACAATGAAATGGATTTTTAAAGGAACTTTTTGATACTTAGTAATTGACATTCTCTTCTAAGTTACTATTCCATAAACAAATAACAATTAGAGTTAGAATTATTATTTTTTATTTATCCTGTCTTTTTAAAAAGCCATTTGAACACATATTTTGGCAGGCATAATCACATATGAGATAAAATAATGCTAAATCAGACAAACTAAGTCCTGGACTTAAATGTTGTCTGTTCCAGCTTTTTCATGACACTCTTCCAGTTGTAATCAGTGCTTTTTATTTTATGCCCTCTTTCACTTCATGGAACATTCCTATCTCAACAAGGGGGGGCAGAATATGATTTGAGGAAATTGAGGAGAGGAATCATCTGAGCTATATTGGTATCCTGAGTAGCCCTGGACATCTGCTCTTTGACAATATCCCCTATTTAGGATTACCAATGGAGGTGTAGCAATATCTACAGAGTGCACAGGACCAGCACAAGAAGAACTGTATCCCCACCAACAGGGAAAGTCTGGAGACCGGCTGCTGCTGAGGAAAAGTGGACAATGAGTCACAGCCACATCAATAGCAGGGAATTGACACAAGCAAACATGAGAAATTGTGCAGGGAAAGGAGACTGTGAACCATTGAGCTCTGATGACCATATCCTGAAGCCTTCCATTATGAAGAGGTCAGTGAGATGTGGAGAAAGCAGCAAGGAGTCTGGGAAGGAAGGAATGGTCAATGCAATGGTAGAAAAACCAGCAGAATGTGGTGCCCTTAGAGAAGTGAAGCAGGTGAGTGATTCCAGCATGAGGGAGTGATCAAGGTGTCAAATACTGCTCAGAGGCAGGATAAGGTAGAGATTGGAGTCGTTAGTCACTTTAATGGCAGCTCCATGGTGTGGGCAGATTGATGTGCTCTGAGGGCAAGTTCAGACAGAATGGACAAAGAGAAACTAGAGTTGGTGATTACAGGGAACTCTCATCCAATTTTGTTGTAAATAGGAATAGAACAGTGGGGCAGTAGCTCCAAGGAGAATTGCGGTATAAAGGTATGGTTTGTGGAAGTTTTCCCTCCTCTCATTTGTATTCTTAGTGAAATAAGTAGCAAGGTCATCAGTTGAGAGTGAGGAGGGGACAGGAGGAACTGGAGGTATAAGAAGACAGAAAAGGTGAATGCAATGGTCTAGGAGAGGGTCTGCACACCTTGTACATTTTGGAGTGGATGTGTGGTCACAGATAATGCCTTTTTAATTCACTTCTTCAAGGCCTTCTTTTCCAACACTGATCTCCTGAGGATGGATGTGCACCATAGGCTCTTCTTTCCCATTGCTTCTTTAGTTGCTTTTACCACATACCTCCCAGTTTTTCTAATAGTGTGCATTGTCTTTGAGTGAAAAAAATAAGATTCTTTGACTCCAAACAAAAGCATAAATTGAAATATTATCCTTTGAATTAAGAAAACAAATGTCTCAGATAACTTAGCAAAAAGCCCTTTTGCAAATCAAAACAATGAGTCCTTTTCCAGTCTCTGCTTTCATCAAAACTGAAGAAGGACCTAATACATTTATGGACTGCTATGTAGATGGGAATTGCTTCTGGTAATTTATTATTTTGTGATTGTTGGCATTCTTAGGAGTTCAATCAACTGACAGATATTCCAGAAACAAATCTTCTACTTCCATTCACTTATTTATTCTTAGAAGAAGGACAATGGGCAGTAGAAATAGCCCTGAACCCAAATTAGTTTAAGCAATCATATCATTCATTGATTCACATACTTCTCAAATACATAAAATCAGAAAAGCCAAAAACTAAAAATGTTCTTATATTGTGATGCTTTCCTTTAAAATTACACATTGGTACTTGATAATTGCTCATCCAAATTTAAAGTATATTTATCTATTTTGCTTATTTTTAACCTGATAATAATTTTTCTCTGTTAGTATAACAGGAGCAAAGTGTTACTTAAAGTTTAATGGTCACAAAAATAGTTTGTATAGGTAAACCCTATTTTGTTTCAGATAAATAGTATGTATTTATTACTTATCAGAAATTGTATTATTTCCAATTATTTTAATTTATGATAAAGGTTTTAGAATTCATCTTTAAAAATGCTTAGGGTTTATAATTTTCTAAAACTACTTTAGAAGTTTTACTACCAAAAGGCATGTGGGAAACTGGTAGAGGAGAGATAGAGTACATAGACTAGCAACACCAAGTGAAGCTGCCCAGCTGAAAACATTACTCACTTGAGCTTAGAAAGCATGCATGCAAAGTGGCTTCTGGTTTTCTTTCATCATGTTAAATTGTGTTGATGTATAAGTGGAATAGAAATTTGCTACATTTTATCAGGGTTGTTTGGTTAAAGAAATTAAGGAGGTAATAAATAAAGTGACATGATGATGAATCATGGAATTTATACTGGGTAAAGAGGAAAGGAAAACATGATGTGGGTCAGGAACCTTGAATGAAGTGATCCCATCAAGAATTGTAGGTCTTTACAATATAGAAAATTCATTGCTGTCTGGGTCCTCTGAAAATAACTGTGAAGATTGAAATGTCTGACAGCATTTCAGCATTTGCAGAATTTGGATGAATGGTAGCTATTATTAAAGACAAATTCCAGGTTTAACTGATTCCATACTATTTTGTCTTTTTCTCTGCATTATAATGCAAGATCCATTAGAGCAGGGACGTCTTTGTCTCTCTTCTCCCACCTGCTACTCCCTAATACCTATAACATTATGTAATTGGGAGACACTAAGCAATAAATCTTTCTTGAAAGATGAATAAACAGTGTATGACCATGGGAAAGAAAGCTGAAATAGGGTAGATGCAAAGATCATTTGAGGAGACTGGTTTCCAGAATCAGAGAGGTAAGAGACAATTCCAGTAAACCAGGAAATAATATCATCAAAAAATGAGAGGGTATGCAGGGCTTGATGGATGACAGCAATGATTGGGGAGGAGTTGGTGTAGTTTGATGACCTGAGATTTAAGCTTAGTAGTAGATTGCAGAGGAAGCAGGGAGAACGATCTGAATAATTGACAAGGAGCAAAAAGGGTACATATGCTGCCTACATGTCCAGGGAAAATTAGCAGTGTGGCAGAAAAGAGAGCTGCCTTGTGAGAGAGCTGTGGGACAAGCTGATTCCAAGGGAGACAGATATTAGACGTAGTTGATAAAACAGAAAATTTATAAAAGAGAAGCTGGGATTTTTAAAGATAACTGATCTGGAATTTCAAAGGAGAGCCTGAAAGGGTTTTAGGAATTGATCAGCAAATTGTTGCTGCTAAAGTAACAGATTCTTCCTAATAATAAATGTGTTGAATTTGATTAATCTGTTGTATGAATAATGAATTAAGATGACCTACATATTTTCTAGAGAAATCTTATATTTATTGTCAGTGACTAAAGATCAATTTGATAAAAACATTGAATTTATTGTAGGTGGAATTAGTAACATTGTTTCCTCTAACATATTTGAATTAATATAGACTGCAGATATAGGATGATATAGCTCATATAACAAAAATGATGTGGATATAGTTTAAAAATATTCTAAAACTTTTAAGATAATGTATATGATATAGATATTATGAATATGTGAACATATAATACCCAGTTAATTTATACAGTTTTAAATACATCCATGTAAAAACAGAGGCAAATGGAATTTTTAAAAATATGGCGTATGCAATGACTTTTAAAATGCTTGATGATTATAGTATTTGGCTATACCACATATTATCTAATTCATAAAGAATGTCTTATCTATTTTGTGGTATTACATGATTTTTATATTGCCCATATAAAGAATCAATTAATTCTTAAGTAATTTGATTTTTATTTCTCAAGTAATGTACCTTTTATTCTTACATTTATCAGAAGGAGTAGGTTACTGGTTTAGAGGTAGTCTATTCATGTTGAAATTACTTTATATGTCTTCTTTCACTCCACTGAGAACTCTTCTTAGACTTAATTTCTGTTGCATGTTTCTTGTCTTTTTTACTGCTTATGTCTTATAAAAATAATAATAATAATAATACCTATATAGTGCTTAGCAATTCTAGGCCCATAAATCTAAGCACTGTACAGATGTTAAGGTGCTCAAATCTCACACATGTGTATATGAGAGATTTTGTTATTATTTTCCTCATATAAATGGAAGATAAAACTGAGCCATATAGATGGTGAGTAACTTGGTTAAGGTCACAAGAATTCAACTAGAGGTCATGCTCCAGAAACCATGCTTTAATTTTTCTCCCTGTAGTCAAAACCATGATTTAACTATAAGGTACATGACTGGAAAATAGCTTGTACCCAATAGCAGTGAAGGAAAAGAAAACTTATTAAATCAATTCTTTCTCTCAGTAAGTATTTAATAAGTGCCTGTGGTGCCAAATGCACTGTTTTTCAGTTAATGAAATTGAAATGGCTCTTCCCTTCAGGAAGCCTAGAGTCAAAAGAGAGACACACACATAGCTTGCGTATAATTATAAAAGTTTAAGTATAGATTTTTCTTGGCTTATGATCTAGAAAAACCATCATAAAGTGAAAATGTCTTAAGTAGAAATGCTTTGAATACCTTAGCCTCCAGAGCATCAGAGCTTAGCCCCACAGTATTCTGCAGGGTATCTGAGTTTACCTTTGTGATTTTCTGGCTGCTGGGGAGCTATGCTCACCACCACTGCCCTGCATCATAAAGAAGCATCGTACTGCATATCACTACCCTCGGAAAAGATCAAAATTCAAATTAAGTTTTCTACTAAAGGTGTATTGCTTTAATACCAGCATAAAGTCAAAATTCATGTAAAATCATTGAAAGTTAGGAAAACCTGTACCAAGAGGAGGGGATGTGCAAGGTATTATAATACAACAGGTAGGTCTTTGGGGACAGGCCCATTTCTGAGGAACTGCTGTGTAAGCAAAGAAGTGAACAATGAGGAGAAGCCAGCCAGGTGATGAGTGAAGGGAGTGTTGCCAGCAGAAAACAAAGAGTGAGAAGGCCAGGATTTCTGTAGTTGCGCTGAAAGAATGACCTTGCTTTGTGTATCACTTGAGTCCAGACAGGAAACAGATGGCACACTAAAATTTGGGATATTCCACAGCTGGTTCATTTACAGAGAAACCAATTATTAAACATGCAGGCTGGATAGGGACATCACTTAAAGAATGTGCAGGAACTTGGAGTGAGCAGGAGATGAGTTATTGGTACCCCAGAGCCCAGAGGAAAAGCAAAAATTGTTGGAACTGGAAATGAGAGGGTCAGGTTCAGTGGACCACCTTTCAAGGGCAGTGACAGTTCAGATACACCAAGGTAGAGCAAACCCAAAGGGAGGGAGCCAGGGAAATAAATTCCTGACCCAATGTCACCTTCTGACCTCCAATTCCAGTAGGGTCTGATTCCACAGAGAGAACTCAATCAAGGTGGAAGGTTATGAGAGACCATTTTTTAGTTCATTAAGTTAAACCTCTGAGGACAGAGAGTATAATTTAACAGAGGACTCAATTATACAGTAGAACTTTCAACATTGAATAGATCATCCCATGCCTTTAGCTTATGTTATGGAATTTTTAGGAAAAATGAGTAGCCTTTGAAATGGGAAGAGTATGATAATTTCACAAAGTGGGTTTTGCTTTAAAAATAGGGAGATCATAGTGGAGGACTGGGAGCAGAAATTGGGGTACTGATAAAATTATTGAGTAGTCCATGTGATGGCTTCAATTAGTGTGGTTGCAGATCAGTTGGGAAGTGTATGTAAAAAAAAAGATAATAGATTGTATGAATAGATTTACTTTCAGTGTCGCAGTGACTCCTGTTTATCAGACGTGTAACTGAGTAGAAGCTGGTGCCATGAACTTTCATAGTAAAAATTGTTTTTATTTAACAAACAGGGATAGGAATGTTGACCAAAAATTCATTTTTAGATGGGAACTATTCAAGTGGAAATGTCAACAAGTTCACTATACAGATTTAAACTGTCTGCTTCAGATTTATACACTTGGGAGTCCATTGCAAATAAATTTAAAATTAGGTAATCATGATATCATCTAAAGGAAAAGTATAATGAGGGACCAGAAAGAAAAGAGAACTAAATCTTGTAAAACTTGGTCATTTAGAAAAGGCATGTTAGAGAGGGAGTTGGTTTGGGAAGTCAATGCTAACAGTAAGCTAGCCATTTAGGTAACTTATACCACTATATTTATAGTAGTTTTATGAGACGTATATTATAATCTTATGAATGAGGTTCTGAAAGTCAGATGAATTGACTTGTCTATATGTTAGCTTTGGTGTTTTGTCTTGTTTTCAGCATTGAGAATTGAGCCCAGGAGCCTTTTACCTTTGAATTTCCTCCAACCTCTTTTTTTTTTTTTTTTTTT
>JAJEJO010004458.1:30966-126010 GCA_020662805.1 Glaucomys volans
AAAAAAAAAAAAAAAAAAACCACAATGCAAATAGGTCAAATACAGTCATGAGCCATACTACAATGTTTTGGTTAACAATAGACCACCTATACAACAGTGGTCCCATAAGATTATAATGTAGTGAGAAATTCCTATCACCCAGTGATATCATGGTCACCCTAACACCATAGGGAAGTACTTATTCATACGTGTTTGAGTTGACGCTCTTATGGGCAAATACACCAAGCTACCAGCTGTGTAAATGAGGAGCACATACAATTGTACATAGTACATAGTTCTGGTTTATGTTTCTATTATACTATAGTTTTATCATTATTTTAGAGTCTATTATATATTTTAGAACTTGACTCTGAAACATCATGCTATGTCATGTCAGTAGCCTCAATCATCTTGTATTTACCACACTCTTGGATGCATCATTTTCTCTCCTCTGTGATTTATACTGTGTTGTTTTGCTCCTCAAGGCACTACATGGCCTACACCTCATTCATGGGTGTGTAGTAGTCTAGGTACACTCTATGATGTTCACACAGGGATAGAATTTCCTAACCTATCTTTTTTCAGAATTATCCTTATATTAAATGACTCAAGTGCAGTTTTCAACACCTCTAATTTATGTTCACCTTAGTAATATATAAATTAAACTATAATTAACTAACCATGTTTTCCCTCATGATATGGTTTTCAGTCTTATAAATGGCATTAACTCACTCAACTAAAACATATTTTTAAATAGATTTCGTCACAGAGTTGCCACCAATTTGGTTTTCTTTCCTAATGGGTGGGAAATTAATTTCATTCTCAATCTGGATTTATGAAGAGCTTTTGTACTTACTTCTCAGAAGCTGTTCCTAATAGCTGAGCATGTAATTTATTAATAGAGACTAGAGAATAGGTATTTGAAATGTACATTTCAAAACAAGTCTTGACATTTAAACCTCATCACATGAAAATATGAAATCCATTATTTTCTATTAAGATATTAACAATAGAGCCTTAAACATCTTTGGTAATTACTGCAGTTTCATAATCAGTCCATTAAGCACCAGATAACTCTCATGAACTCCAGTAAGTATCCATAATGATCAGAGAGTGCTTCCACTTAGGCATGCATATACTTGGGAGGGGAGAGCACCATTTGATTGATAATAACACAGTAACCATAATGTATCTTGAGTAGAAGACATTAATGCACATGTAGCTTTGTCCAGATTTGAGATGTTAGGATGAAAATTTTAAGTTATACCTTTCATAGTTTGTAGCATTTCTAGATATTGTGTTTTTGCCATGTGATAGTCACTTGTATGTTCTTAATATCATATTTATGTTTTAAATCTAGTAAGGCTAAGAATTTGAATAATGATGTAAAAGTAGGATTGCTTCTATTTGCACCTTTTATGATATTAGGCTTCAAATGTGTTTATAAAGCTGATGATGTTTGGCCTAAAGAAGAGGAAATTTATTTCTATTTTCCACCACATCTTTTCACTTAAAGGGGATGATCAGGATTATTTTGTGAAATATTTGCTTGGAGGTGTGGCAGAGTTTATACTTTAAGTTTTGGACGAAAATATCTTTTCCAATTAATTTTTAGAATTATACCTAATTTTCATATTTTATTTATGTATTTGTATATTTATTTATTTTTTGAATTGAAGGTACACTGTGCAGGTAACTTCTGCAGTCTCCATTAATTTTGCCTTCTGTGTGACAGACCCTTTTTTGTGTGTCTGTGTTTGTGAGTGCATGGGTTAGGGGTACTGGGGATTAAACACAGTGCTTTACCACTGAGCTACATCCCAAGCCTAAGTCACTGAAATTATAGGCTTATACCAAAACATCCAAACACTCTTCTATCACCTGAAAATATATCATTTTAAGGAATCAGTCAAGACGTCCATTCTCATGAAGCTAGCGCACATTAAGAATGGAAGAAATAGAAATAAATGAATTTGAGTGTTGCTGTTGTAAATCTGTTATTCAGCAAAAAATATAAAAAGGTTTGACTGATTAACAATATTTTGTTAGTCTAACAGTTTAGATCTTCCTATAATTTAATCAAATTGACAGAGTTGAAATATGGCCTTGATAACAGCTGGATGCCCAAAACAGGAGGAAAGGGTAAAAACAGGAATTTTTCAAAGTTATATCAATTTGTTAATGAAATATTTTCAAAGTTGTGTTAAAAATATAGTAATTTTATTACCACTTCTCTACTTCTAAAAGCGAGGTTGATTTTACCAAATAACACTGAGAAAAATAACTGCTAATAGTAATTAGGATACTTGAGAGTTACTTAGTTTTTGAGTTTACCAGACTCAGACTTAAATTGTTGGTTTTAGTATTCAAATGCTGTTTATAGCACTTTTATAAACCATGTTGAGGGGTTGTAACTCTTGGACTAATGTTTGGAAACCAAAAGATCATTTACATTTCATTAGTATTTAATTATCTCAGAACATCTCAGTTCAACTGGTGATTGACAGATCTAGGAAGAATTAAAAGCATCATAATTCTTCAGCTATTTAATAGTTAGATTTTCTTTGAACTAAAAGCTGTCCATTGATTTATCTAAAAAATGCACAGTGCAGTGCTTTGGCATGAAATTTGAAATCATACACTTTTGGATATGAATTTGTGTATCAACAGATTTGCTATTTACACCTCTCAAAGCTGTACTTTGAATGCAAGATGGAGATATTTAATACTGCTTACCTCATAAGTTAAAGTGTTATTCTATGGGATTATCTGTGTTTGGCTACAATAACAGTGCCAGAGATAAAAATAAGCCTGAGATAAATTCCAGTTATTACTTTTGTAGTTTTATTGTTTTTATAATAAGTATTATTCTGTAATAATACAATTATATGTAATGTGAAAATTATAACCATAACAACCAGCTGTGATAATTATCGTGTTATCATTAAAATATAATTATTTGAAAATATTTTTAAAAGTATCATTTTGTAATGAATTATCCATCAGTAACCTAGTTTTCAGTTATATTACATAGGGTGCATGGAATCTCTACTGTCACCTAAAAAAGCTTACCGATATTAGTGTTAACAAAATCTTAGTGCCATTCTCAGTTGGTTTTACTGACATTCTGTCTAAGCATGTGTCTGGGCATCTTGTTTTTCACTAACCTCTAGTGACTTTCTGGTCCATGGAAAAATACTTAATATTGAGTATATTTCTTCTTACATATGAATGCATTAATAAGAAATTCATCAATATTTTAATGTGAAGCCTTACCCCCTGGTGTTAAATCAGGTGTGCTATGTTCTCTCATGAAGGATCCTGGGAGACATGACTTAAAAGAACATTTGGTTACAAAGAAGAAACACATGCTTTACTGGCAATCTTGATTAAAACATATAAGACAGTAAAGTGTATGATTGTTTTTACCTTTCAGTGGGAGGAGGAATATGGAACATTAAAGCTAGCCTTAGCATGATTATAATCAAGGATGTTTTCATTTAAAAAATTAAAAAGCACTTTAACAGTCAATTATTTTCATTTAACAGATTGAGGTAAAAAATTAAAGCATAGTTTCTTCTATAATTTTCTTTGCCTTTGGGGTAAGAATTGCAGTGCTCCCCACAAAGTTCCCCATTTACAATTCCTCATACGCCACCAGTAACAGACTAAAAATAAATATCCTTTTAGCAAAAAATTCATGACATAACAAAGAAGTGGTGGAAAGAAAAGAGAAACAAAATAAACAATTGTGCAGAATATGGTTAGGATGATGTTTGCATTTGCTGGTAAGGGCAGGATCAAGCATTGAGATTTAAGAGTTTACAAAACAAGCACAGAGAAAAAGGAATTGGGCACAATTCCTGTGGTTGAAAGTACACATTTACCTGAATTTTCAGCCTTGTATTTCACCACCCACAAGTTTTTCGCCCTCAAGAACAGGATAAGCCCTGTGAAACCTATCTGTCCACTGGGGAGCACACTGTATGAATGGCTTATTACAGGGAGAGAAGGAAATGGTAACTATAAAACTAAATTGTGGTCATGAAAAGCAAGTAGATGGAAACTGATTCCTCTCTGCAGGTTAGAGATAGAAACACTGCAGGATTCATTTTTAGTCTGAATAGTCTTTCTTTCTTTTCCCAGAATATAGGTGGTTGGGAGTGGTGGACTTATTTTCTTTATTCTTTTTTGCAAGTATTATTTTTCTTTCCACATCTGAGTTTTGGGCCTTTCTGAAACAGGGATCACTAATTAAAGTCTAAGAGAATGTGGGCCAAATAGCATTTGAAATGTAAATCACTCCCTATTTCCTGAGATTTTCTTCTAGTCAAAGAATGTCAGCTAAGTGGTTGGGTGACTCCTCCTTAATCTTCTTCATTGACCTCTTTTCTCTTTTCCCTCCTTAAATGTTGGCTGTCTATAATGAAGACTTGTCTCCAGTGTAAACAGTTCTCCTGGGTTACCAAATCAATTATTTTGGCTTAACTACTCCCTAGTGAAAAATCTGGTTCCAGTTTCTATTATTGAGCTTCAGAACCCAATTTCCAGTTTACTGCATGCCAAATCCTGAGCTGGTCTCTGCTCAGTCCCACACAGTTTCCTTGCCTCTTCCTTTACTCTCATAGGGTTGTGATTAATAATCTCATGATCTCACCAATTTCACATGCTAAAATTCTCTGTAATACAGGCCTGTTTCTTATTTCTGACCTCAGTTTATCGGTCATCAAATCTTGTAGATTGTATTATAGAGCATTTCTCTTCTAATCAGTCATTAATATACCACAACTTAAGTTACAGTTTCATCACTTTCTTCCCAAATTATTAAACTTTCTCATGATCCGACTACCTGCTGATGCCACTGGTTATCAGTGATGAGTTCTGCTTCCTCAAATGTTGAAGTTTGAACATTAAAAGATGCACTAATACGAGTGTATAAAGCAAGTTTTATTTTAAAAATAGCAACACAGACTTCTCCCTGGAGGGAGAAGGGACCATATCTGGTATCCTGGTATCCCAAGAAGTGAGAGTGCCCTGACCCTTTTATACATTTTAGACTTTCTTCATTCTCCTGCCTCGCCTTATCTCTCTCTTTCCTGTGTATGTGACTAGGCCCTGCAGATGCTGGTGGGATGGTCAAAAAGTGGGAAGCAGATGGGCAGGGGGAAGGGCCAAATGGAATGATCTGGGCAGGCAGCAGCCCAGGAGGTATTAATTAACAATTCCCTGTCTGCAGCCTTTTTGGGAGGGGTAGTATAGGTAATCAAAGGGCTCTGGAGACATTAACATTTCAGTCTTCCAGGGGTGATCTTCAACTTCCCTGACCTAAACTGACCTCCATTTTCTGGATCCAGCCCAATTACCTATCTACACTGACTGCCCTTTTTAAATTTTTCACTGCCACTTCCTTAACTTTCATCAGGAGTTCATTATCTCAACTGGTATTGATTATGTAGTGATACCCAGTTTTGCTCTGTATTTCCTTTGCTAAATGATCTCTACATGGCTCTGTTGACCCTACGCTTAATTCCAAACCTCATTATCTTACCAAGTCTAGAGAGGAATGTTCTCTCCAGCCTCTCCTATGACCATTCCCCACTAGGGATACAATACCTTGTGTGCTTACAGAGGAATTTCTCATTTTCTTACATCTTGAGTCTTTGCCCATGATTTTTCATGCTTTATGAAAGTTGTTCCCTTTTGGATGACTAGTAGACACTAAGATCCAGCACATCTCTCATTTCTGCTGTGGAGACATCAGGAAAGACACATGTGACTTCCTAGTCTAACAATGACTTCTGTGAGGGCTTTCCTAAAGTTCTCTTTAGTGTTCTATTACAGAACCAAACACATGTATTATAATTTAGGTTTTTAAATGTTTTCTGAGAAGACAAATTCTGATAATAGGAATTATGTCTTTATATTCTGGGTACATAACAGTGTCAGTTTCAAGTATTGTTGGTTAAATATTAATTGAATGATTAAGTCTTAATATAAAATCTGTTTTTTTGTAGGGGTTTATAACCTTTATGACATTAATGACTATTTTAACATCTTCTCTGATTTTAATTCTATATTCATTTAGCTTACACCTTTTACTTGGTCTTTTAAGCTCTAGAGCTAACCTCTCATTAGATTAAGGTCATTATAAAGAACTTTTAAAAATTTGTTCTTTTGTTATATATAACAGTAGAATGTATTTTGGCATATTTACACAAACATGGAGTACATCTTATTTTAATCAGGATCCCACTCTAGTACATGATGTGGAGATTAACTGTGGTGTATTCATATATGCATGCACATAGGAAAGTTTTATCAGATTCACTCCACTGTTTTTCTTATTCCTATTTCCCCTCCCTTCCCTTCATTTCCCTTTGTCTAATTTACTGAAATTCTATTGTTTCCCTCCCCATCCTTGTGTGTTAGCATCTACATATCAAAGAGAACATTTGTTTTAGTCAGCTTTCTTCGGTCTGTGACCAAAAGACCCAGCCAGCACAACTATAGAGGAGAAAGGGTTCATTTGGGGTCAACAGTTTCAGAGGTCTAAGTTCATGGACCACTGATACCATTCCTTGAGGCTCAAGGTGAGGGAGGACATCATGGCAGAAGAGTGAGGCAGAGGGAAATAGGTTACATGGTGAACAGGAAACAGAGAGAGAGGCTCCATTCTCCAAATACAGAATATATACCCCATAGCCACACCCCACCGGCCTCCAGTTACCACTCAGTTAATCCCACCAGAGATTAATTCACTGATTAGGTCAATGCTGCGATACAATCTTTTCTCCTACAAGCCTTTTTGCATTGTCTCACATGTGAGCTTTTGGGGGACACTTAACATGCAAACCGTTAACAATGTTCAACCTTTGATATTTCAGGATTGACTTATTTTGCTTAGCATGATAGTCTCCAAATCCATCCAGTTACAGACAAAAGTCACAAAGTCCTTCTTTTTTATGGCTAATATTCCATCCTGTTGGTATACCATTCATCAGTTGCAGAGTACCTAGTTTGGTTCCATAGCTTTGCTATTGTGAATTGAGCTGCTATAAACATTGACTGCGTCACTGTAGTATGCTGATTTTAAGGTCTTTGGAATGAGCCCAGGCATGGGATAACTGGTCAAATGATGGTTCCATTCCAAAGTTTCTGAGGAATCTCCATATGGCTTTCCATAATGGTTGCTCCAATTTCCATTCCCACGGGCAATGCATGAATGAACCTTTTTCCCAAGGTCCTCCCCAGCATTAATTGTATTCTTGATAATTGCCATTCTGACAGGAGTAAGATGGAATCTCAGTATAGTTTTGACTTGTATTTCTCTAATTGATAGTGATGTTGAACATTTTTTCATATATTTGTTGACCATTCATGTCTCTTCTGTGTAGTGCCTGTTCCTTTGCCCATTTATTGATTGAGTTATTTGTTTCTTCAATGTTAATTTTTTTGAGTTATTTATATATCTTGGAGATTAATGTTCTATTTGAGGTGCAAGTGGCAAAGATTTTCTCCCATTCTGTAGGCTCCCTCTCATCACACCCTTGATTGTTTCCTTCACTGTGAAGAAGCTTTTTAGTTTGATACCATCCCCTTTTTTCATTCTTGATTTTACTTCTTGTGCTTTAAGAGTCCTGTTGAGGAATTCAGTCCCTAAGCCAACATGATGGAGAGTTGACCCTACATATCCTTCTAGTAGGCTCAGGGTCCGGGTCTAATGCCTAGGTCCTTGATCTACTTTGATTTGCATTTTATGCAGGGTGAGAGGTAGGGGTTCAATTTCATTTTGCTGCATATGGATTTCCAGTTTTAGTTGCATCATTTGTTGAAGAGGCTATCTTTTCTCCAGTGTTTCTTTATGGTACGTTTGTGTAGTAGGAAATAAGTGTATTTATGTGGGTTTGTCTATGTTTTCTATTCTGTTCAGTTGGGCTTCAAATATGTTTTGGTGCCAATGCATGCTATTTATGTTACTACAACTCTGTAGTACAATTTAAATCTGGTATTATGATGCCCTCACTTTCACTTTTCTCACTAAGGATTGCTTTGGCTATTCTAGGCCTCTTATTTTTCCAAATGAATTTCATGATTGCCTTTTCCATTTCTATGAAGAGCATCATTGGAATTTTAATAGGAATTTTAATAGTGTTTTGAGCATGTATGGATGCTGTATTTTGTCAATTTGTTTTTGCATCTTTGAGATAATCATGTGATTCTTATCTTTGAGTCTATTGATGTTGTGAATTACATTTAATGATTTCCATATGTTGAACCAATCTTGCATCCCTGGGATGAACCCCACTTGATCATGATGCACTATCTATCTTTTAAATACATTTTTGTATGTGATTTGCCAGTATTTTATTAAAAAGAATTGGTATATCTGTGTTCATCAGGGATATTAATCTGGAATTTTCTTTCCTTGATGTGTCTTTGTCTGGTATTGATATCAGTGTGAAACTTGCTTCATAGAATGAGTTTGGAAGGGATCCCACCTTTTCTATTTCATGGACAAATTTGAGAAAGGTTGTTTTTAGTTCTTCTTTGAAGGTTTGGTAGAACTTGGCTGAGAACCCATTCGGTCCTGGGGCTTAAAACTGACCAAGCTGGGAATTGGATTCATATCAGTCCGATTCAAAAGAGGAAAACATATATATATATATACAATTAATCACCACTTTAAAATTGTGTCTGGTTCATATTGTGATTTCATACATATTTAAGTTCTTGCTTTCTTCCCTGGAAACCAGCTTTTATTTCAATACTATCCTCTTAGAATTAGAACTGATTAGTTGTCAAATAAATGGTGATATTTCCATACTGTCTCCTATGTGTAATATAATATGTGCATTGATTATTTACTCAACTATATTAATTTACCAAGACATAACTTTGGATTTGGGAATTTTTTAAAATGCATTCTCTTTTTCGTAGTATTTGGAAGTAAAATAGAATAACCAAGTTCTGTGAGTTCGATTTTAGTTTCCAGACTTGCTTCTGCTGCTACTAACAATTTAACCTTGAACAGGTTCAGATCCCTATCTAGAAAGATGATTTAGTGTGAGTCTCCAGATAATGGATCTGAAAAGTATGCTCCTTCCCAGAAGTTTGTGAAAGAATTGAGAAGTAAGATGTATGAAAAAATCTCTATAAATGCCAATAATAACTATAGAATCAACTTATTCATCCTCCATAGAAGATATGCTAAAGATGTCACTCTCTGAATTAGCATATCCTGTGTTCATGACACAAAAAACCTAGCTAGTGAGATGGAACATAATTCTAAGATAAACATAACAATTGGAAATATCATGTGAAAGCTGTAAGTTAGAATCTCCTCACAACCCGGTGGAGGTGAGAGTAAAGGAAAAGCAATCAGGCTGGGTAAAAACTGGGTAAAAATTCTAAGAATGAGTAAATTTTGTTTTTATTCTTTTGTCTTTTTGTCTGAATTCTTAAAAGATGTTTTTTTTTTTTTTTTTTTTTTTTTTGGTTTTAAAGATACCATAGGAACTCGTTTAGAATTAAGCTTTGTAGTAGAAAACATATTCTTATACTGATAAAGAAAGTTTCTGGCTCACTTTCAAAGAGATAGGGCTTAAGTATCACCACAGGAAGGTGCCATGTTAGCATCCAGTGGTTATGCTAAGGGGAAAACAGCTAGAGAAGATTTACCATTAAGACCTTGGGATGCAACTTCTGAAACATAGCACCAGGTGTTTAACTTTTGACTTCCTCAGTGTGAAGATTAAATTTTTCACTACTGGAAAAATAAGACAAATGAAACTCAGTTCTCTTTTTTTTGTCCTTACATGCTCTTGTATTTCCTAAATTCTTATAATTCTTTAATTTCTTCATATTTTTTGTAAACAACTGAATTATAGTATTTGGCAATATTGAATGTCTACTTCTGGACACAGGGAGGAGAGTAAAAAGAAGACAGCTGTATGAAACGTAATCTCACTGTTTAAAATCATGCAGACGGTAGAAAGGTTCTACAATAAGGCCATTTCACTTTGCATTGCTAAACATTTCTTAGTAAAATACTGTTTTAAGGATTTAGATCCTTTCTGGTTCTTAAAACTGTACTTTTAGTTCTTTGACATGTTGTACTCAGGGACAAAGATCATTATATAACATTAATTGTCTAGATCAAAGTAAACATCTTCAAAAAACATTCACCATTCAACACACTTGGTCTATTAAAATTTCTTGAGGAGGAAGAAAAAGCAAAATAATTGAGTGCTTGGTTATATATTTTACTTTGTTTTGAAAATCAAAATTCAAATAAATACTCCATTTAATTTAACAAATATATGTGAATCACTTTCACATTAAGTTCATAAAAAGAGTGGAGGACATACTTTTTCTTAAAAATTAAGAAATCCCAACAGAGACGAAATATTTTTCTTTTATTTATTTTTTTACATTTTATTTTTACAGACTGCATTTTGATTCATTGTACACAAATGGGGTACAACCTTTCACATGCCCATACTACCAAAGACGCTATATAGAGATTCAATGCAATTCCAATTAAAATCCCAATGATGTTCCTCATGGAGATAGAGAAGGCAATCATGAAATTCATATGGAACAATAAGAGACCCAAAATAGCCAAAGCAATCCTGAGCAGGAAGAGTGATGCAGAAGGTATCACAATACCAGGCCTTAAACTATCCTACAGAACAATAGTAACAAAAACAGCATGGTATTGGCACCAAAATAGACAGGTAGACCAATGGAGAAAAGATAGCCTCTTCAATAAATGGTGTTAGGAAAACTGGAAATCCATAGGCAACAAAATGAAACTAAATCCCTGTCTTTCACCCTGCACAAAACTTAACTCAGAATGGATCAAGGACCTAGGAATTAGACCAGTGACCCTGCACCAAATAGAAGAAAACATATTATTTTCATATTCAAATAAAATCAGTGCTTAAAATGCAGTAATTATAATTATTAAATATCTAACTGATTAATAATCTGTTAAATTTTTGACTTCCTTTTTGTTTGCTAGGTGTTTTAATGATATAGTAAATAATTTCTAAAAAAGTTTTTTATTAACATACGAGATAACTGTTTTGGAGAATATTTTGTATGCAATTCCTATGTGTTTAAAAATTAAGCTTTTTAAATTTAGATAACTATGAAGACTCCAAAATTCTTAGACAAAGCAATTTTAGCAATTATTTGGAGCATTATCTATGCTGCTTTAGGTTTATCATACCTAAAGGAAAAAAATGCTCCAAAGTACAATTTGTGGTTGTCATTATCTAATAATAATTATTAGTATTTGAGTACTATTGTACATTCTTCTTGCAATAATGTACATTTTAAGTCTTCATTTCAAATTTTCATGATTATCGTTGTCTCACTTTCTGAACCCTCTGTTTCTTGATAATTAAACATCATTATCAAACACTTTAGTTTTCATGTTCATGATACATTATTACAGAGCAAGGTATAATTAGATATAGTTAAAACTCAGTGTTTGAGTTATTGTGCCTACTTATGTTAAAAAAAATATTCTGATACTGTTTTCCATTTGTTTAAAGTTATCTGATATACACTATTACTAGAAATATATCTTCCTTTATTCATAGAGATGGTACTTGTAAAAAATTTCCATCAACACAGAAAAAACTGCTGCCTTGCTTATCCCAGGTTCTCTCTTCTAACACACTCTGATCTTACTGTTCTGGAATTGTTTTACCAAGCAAAATGAATGCCTTAACCCATGTTGGTATTTTATTTTTAGAAAATCAAACAAACAGGTTTTGAAGTCAGTTGGGTTTAAATTGAAGCTCACTCAATAGTTCAAGGGACTTACCTGCCATGAGTTTCTGTAATCTGAATGGTTACATGTAGGTAGTATCATGAGGAATTTTGTGAGAAGTAAATTGAAAAAGTAATACCAAAATATCTCCCCAGTACACCTTTTACATAATAATTCGTAATGAATATTAGGTAATGATATTAATTAAAATGATATTTGCTATTTTAATGAAATAACCACAATGGCCTTCTTGCAGTTTTACCCCCAAAGAAATCAAGGTTCATTGGTCTTTTTGTATAATGGAATTTATATTAGCTAAAATTAAATCAAACCTGGCCTGGTGAATTCAGACAGTTTTCAGGAAATGTAGAACTGAACTTGGTAGCATAACAGTATGATTTTTAAAATATTAGCTCTTATTTACACAATAATTATGTCATATATCCTGAATTCTGTGAAGTTTGCATAAATTCATGAATTTTAAATTTTGCTTAGCTATTGCATTTCAATAAATTGATCCTATGATTTAAGTAGAAATGAAGAAAATACACAGTAGTTGCTAAAGCTTTACATAAAATATATATGACTTGGAAGGAACACATAGTATTCCCCATTTATTTCTTTATCACTACATTAAATCTTTTTGCTGACATCCTAAGGGAAATTATAATGATTTAAAGAGCAAATCTTTATCAGTATTTGACAGAGAAGGAAAATGATGACAACATACAAACAGTTATTTATAACAAAATTTAACTTGAATGTGGCAGTTGCTCAGTGTTTGATTTATACATTTATTCGAGGAAGTAGAACAGACTTTTGCAGGCTGTTCAGTCCTCCTTTGAAATATTCAAATACACATTTTGATTGTACAAAACACAATGATTTTGAGTATACAATGAAAGTGAAGATGAAGAAATACTTGTATCGCATGTTTTGAAGATTTGTTTTAGCTTTTGCTTCAACATACTTAAAATGTAGTCTATGATTTTGATCTATTAAGTTATCATTTTTTCCATATTTAGTAATTAACACCAATTTCTCTTTACTACTCCATCACATACCAGTAAAATTGTACACAACTTAAAATCTAAATGAAACACAAACATGTATGATCCAGATACCCAGCTAATAAGAGATCATTAACTTTCTGTTTTCCTGTCTTCATGGAATCAGATTTATAAATTTGTCTTTAGTGTTGCAGTTTTAGAAATTTGATTTGATTAAGTTACTGATATTCTGGATTAGAATTTATTGACTCCATTAAAAGTTCAAAGAATTTGTAATTTCAGTTCACCCATGATCCCTAACTTACCTGAAGAAGTGCATTTCAATTCTGTTGTTGGTGATCTACTGTAAATTTGCCTATGAAGCAAATCAGTATGTTCTTTTACCCAGTTATGATTTTTACAGTCACCTGAGACAGTAAATTTGCATACAGTTTATTCTGTGCTTCTAGATTTTGTTGAATGCAAATCATTCATTCCAGATTGAAGGGATGTTTTTAAAAGCATATTAAGTGACCTTGTTTGTATTCCTAATATACAATTATTTCTTATGTGATATTTCCCATTGCTTTGTTAAATGGCAGGTGAAATGGGTCTTTTAACATATCCCTTGAGAAAGTATTTCAGGAGATCAGATACATGAATATAGAGCTTCTTTTTTTAATTTTTTTCTTTTTTTTTTTTGATAGTAAATTAAGTCTGCCTATTCTTAGAGTGCTTTTTACCTAAGTACTTTTTATTTTGGTTTTGCTCATCATCCAATTTTTATATGCAATTGAATTCCATCTCCTTTTCTGCATACTTTTATAATGCTTTTAAATGTCAAACATTTATTTATAATATTTTTTCAATATGTAGGTGACATTTTACTTATATTGCAATCAATAATGGAAATTTTTGTTTGTATCATGCCTGATCTCATACTGGGTATTGGTTGAAAGAGGTTTTAGATTATTTCTGCTGTACTTTTGTGTTCCTCATAATCATTTATATACAGAACAGCTAACCATTGAAAATAGATGTCTGCTGTTTGATTCTAAAACTTGTGATAAATTAATCTGTTGATTCAATTAATATTTAGTAAACATCTTGTAAAGGTCACTTCCAAACATGATGAGAAAATAGAAACATATATGATTCTCTTTCTTTTAATTATTTACTGTTTTCTAACTTCCAGATCTTAGGTTAGGGTTACTTTGTGTTTCTGTGACATTTGGACTTTGTTTATGGCTTAAAGAACTGACACAATGTTCCCTAAAAACAGTTAATACTCCCTTTTAGTATTATAATAATTTAATCATTCAAGAATAGTATGGAGCGTGGCACATGCATGCACTGGTGCACTCTTATAATTCTAGCTACTCAGAAACTGAGGCAAGAGGATCCCAAGTTTGAGAACAGCCTGACCTGAAAACAAAACAGCACACACACACACACACACACACATACACACACAAAAAAAGCATAATATTTTTAGTATCCACAAAATAGTTGTTTTCTTAGATAAGAATGCAAATATAATGCTCATTTTTGCAATAGCCCATTAAAAACATTTAGGAAAGCATGGATGTTATGATATTGCAAATTTCTGAAAATAACATAAATCTTAGTTATTTTTCAGCTCTTCTATTAAAAGTACTTCTATTCCCATAATATTCATGCTAGGTGTACTTCATGTTTTGAACTTCCTTGAAATTCAGTACAAATGAAACTAATAATTCTTTAGATGTCAGCAAAATATTACAAAATACCAGGTGATAATCCAATTTTATGGAATGTTGTTCTGTAAAGAGAAAAAGGTTTCCCTTTCAAATCACTCAAGAGTTTATCTGGTGGGTCTTACTGGGAAAGGAGCCAAACCTGTTCACCTCCAAATATTCTAAGAAGTAGGATTTTATATATATATATATATATATATATATATATATATATATATATATATATAAAGGTTTTGAAATGTGGTTCAAAATTCTTCCAAGTCTTAGCATTATGGATGTACACTTGGTTGTCCTTGGAGTGGCCACAGCTATATCCACAAATTTGCTAATAGGAACAAGGAAAAATGGGTTGTCTGTTTTCCCTATCAATGAATTTGATGGAAAGAGATAGGTGCATACCTGGAGTTAATTGCTATTACGTATCAAAGGGTTTGATTAAGAAAGCATTTTCCTGATTGATGAAAAAAATTCTGTTATGGTCATCTACCCCTGCTAGAAGATTTTGTGATATATTATGTTGCATAATAAAGCATAAAATTTAAATAAAAATCTTTACATCTTTATAAGCCCTCAGCAGCCATATTTAGAATATGTGTATTTCCTCTGAAAATAAACAAGTTCTGATCTTCTCTCACATAACTTTTACCATATATTTGATGTGCATGGGAATATATTCTGTATATGAGGATTAAAATCCCAAATGAACTACATTCTGTAAATAAACTTAAGTAAAACAAATAGGCATTCACTAAACATAAACATCAGACACTGAGACAGATATTGGATAAGACACTGGAGAGGCAAAGATGGATAAAGGTAAGCAGCCTTAAGCTATGGTGCTGAAAGCACATTGGGGAAATACAGAACAGAATTTAACAAAGTCATTAATCCTGGTCTTTTCTGTAATTCTGCTAAATAATCAACCATGTTAGTAGTTTTAATAGAGCATTTGTGTCAATGAAACTATACCCAAATTTGTGCTCTTAATCAGAAGCAAAATTAAAATATTATCAAAGCAAGCATTTTAATCAAATGATTGTCCTTAAAAACAGGCATTATAATTCACTTTAATTAGTAATTGGAAAAAAATAACTCCAAATATAGTTCACAGTTTTTATTAGCCATGTCATATCTGTGAATTAGTTTGATGTGAGTTGAAATCTTTTAAGGAAAATATATATAGCCTTTTTCTGCTTTTTCTTTTACCAAAGAACCATAGCAGAACACAAAATACAGACCTATAAAGGAAATGACATTCATAAATATTCTTTTCTCCTATATAAACATTCATTGTTAGTTTTTAAAGTTGCCTTGCTTATCAAAACCTTAAAATCTCAAAAATGAGTATTTAATCTCCTGGAGATTTGTTCATTGAATTTAGTAAAATCCTCAGTGGGTTTTATATGCTTCAGGTTTCCATCTCTTTTTTTTTTAACTTTTGTACTTTTGAAATTATAAGCTTTTACACACCAGGTGTCTTTTTATTAGTTTGTGTGGTTCTGAGTCTGAATATTTATTTTACAAGTCCCTTTAACTGTTGAGCTTTTTAAATGGGTAAGAAGGGAAATACTTGCATTTCACCTTTGAATGTTGATTATTTAAAGTATAATTACATACTTGAATCATATTTAGAGTCAGAATAGTCAGGGTAGAGTTGCTTATTTGGAACAGAATAAGTTACTCCAAAGTAGAGAGCTATTTTATACTAAAATGCATGTTACTGTTATATAGTTTCACTGAAACTCTATGAGAAAGTGGAGTGGCCTGGATTCTGTCCACATATATACTGGCGTGTACACGTGTGTGTGTGTGTGTGTGTGTGTGTGTGTATACACATATATGGGGGCTCTCTGCCACGTCCCACGTGGAAGAGAAAAGGGTTAACTGCCAGAGGAGGATATTGGCTGAATATCATTCAATTACCCAAAAACTTACCTACTCAATAAACACACAAGAGTCAATATTCTTTTTAAATGAGATGGGGCATGGGGCATGACGGGTCTGGTCATACCAGCCTCTTACAACAACTCTCTTTTATTTATAACATACAGGTAAAGCAGACTAGGACCAGGAGAAGCTTCTTCTGTGATGGACAGGATAGGGTGGAGTTAGGAGAGTCATTCTCTTAGGGGGAATATTCCAGAAAGAGACAGGGAACCACTCCCACACAGTGCCACATGCTCTCTGGCAGTTCCTAGAAACCAGGCATCTGCGTCCCATGGTTCTCTGATTCTGCTAAAGAAGGATGGCTTCATATATATATATATATATATGTATATATATATATATGTATTTTTTTTTTCCTGGTTGAGTCTTTCACAAGTCAGCTACCTAGTTTTCTTAGTACATTTTACTCAAACAGCACTAAATAAGGAATCTGTCAGCATTACTTATATAAATACTTGTTTTCAAGAGTTTCTGTCATGTAATTCAGCAAGCATTATACTGAAGTTACAGTCGAGATAAAAGGTCTTTACAATTAGGCAATATAAACTAACTTCATTTGAAATCTGATTTTTTTTCTTATAGGAATAAGAAGCATAAATAGTACATATTACTATAAGATCTTTTTGGAAAGCCTTGTAATTAAAAGTGGGAGAGCATCACCAAAAAGTCTCTGCTAACTTCATAAGTAAAGCTTGTGCATCATGTGACCAAGTAGCCTCCTCTGTCTGCTGTCCTGTCTCTCTAAAATCCTCCAAAACTAAACATGTCAAGAGAGTTCACACTTTCCATTTTCTCTCATCATTTACTTCCCAAGAAAATGATTCCTACATCCCTAAATCCAGCAGGTGCATTTAGTCTTCCATTTCTATAGGCCTGGGATGATAAGACACAATCAAATCTGCCATCATATACATTTCTTTCTTTCCTTTTTTTCATTTTCCCTTCTGAGCTTCCACATTTTCCTCTTTCTTCTGCTCTTTCACATTGTTTTTTTCTTATTCTGCTTTTTGTACTCATTTTCTACTTTTTCAACTTTTTCTCATCCTTTGAGAACTTTGGATTTTGTGTTAGTTCATTTTTCATTTTTATAACAAAACATACCAGGCAGGATAACTTATAAAGAAAAAGAGGTTATTTAGTTCACAGTTTTAGGGGGTTTCAAGAGCATGTTTCCAGCATTTTCTTTGCTCTAGTGAGTATCTCATCATGGATGGCAGGAGTCCATGCAAGAGGGACACATTACTTCACTGAATAGGAAGGAGAGAATGATTAAGGGGTCTGACTAGTTCTTACACCAACTCCTCTCTCAGGAGCTTAGGGACCAAGAAAACAACAGGATCTCTTCCAAGAATAGCTCTCCCTGTGAGCTAAGGTCCTCCCACTAGGCCCATCTCTAACAGGTTTCACTATATCTCAGCAGAGCTATGCTCCCAAAATATGGCCCATCTAGCCACCTTGCTCCCAACACATGACCCCTTGGGGGACACAGTCAAACCATATCCAAACCACAGCAGAGCTTCACAGAGCTCTTCTAGAAAAGGGGAGGCAAAACTTTTATGTAAGGGACAAATTGTAAATATTTTATATTTCGCTTAACAGTCTCTGTCACAGTTTGGCACTGTAGCATGAAAGCAGCCATAGACAAAGAATGTAGGCACTGTGTTTCTAAATATCATATTTTGCTTTGAATTTTCTTTTTCTTAACATCATTTTTAACGGAATTCTACAAAAACTTTCGTTATTGTACATCAAGGAAATTATTTTTGTAGACAGAAGATTAGGGTAGATTGGCTTTTCTTGTTTTCTAACTCTGGACTTTTCATTCTTATTTGCACCAAATGATCAAATAGATTGATCTGTTAGCATCTGCCTCCTCAGTACTCCTCCCAAGACCCATCCTGACCTCCTTGTGTCTTTATCCTTATTGTTTTTAACTAGGTCAACTTGTATTACACTCTCCCAGATTCCTTTCTTTGGTACTTTGTCCTGAAAGGGATTTTAAGTTTCTTAGTTTTGAGATTCCACAGTTCAGAGACTCCTTTCTTGTCTTTTGGTTTTAGCAGGGTCTCCTTGTATTCACCCATGAATCTGAGTCCATGATTACCGTATTTCTCTACTGGGTTTCGACTTAGGTCCACCAAGGGACTGCTGCTTATCCCTGCTCCTTTTGCACAATTGCTGATATCCTACAGATTTTGTGTAGATGTTCCTCGCTCACTGTTTATTTTGGAGTTCATTACAGCTTGGAGTTTATAACTGGGAATTTTAGTAGATGTCTAGAGATTTTGGGGTTTTGCTATACAGTTTTTATGGGAAGAAAGGGAAGACTCAAATCTATTTAGTTTCTGTATTTTCCAGTTAATTCCCTCATCGAAGTCATTGGCTTATTTATTTTCACAATGGACAGGCATTGTCCTAGGATTTTATATTCTAGTGTTTGAGAATGTGTTTGTTGTTTAATTTGTCCATTGATTAAATGATTCTTTTATTCATTAAAAAATGCCATTCATGATGTAAAAAGAAGAAAACAGTGCCATTTATTTATTGAATGACTACATTCAAGGGACTCATATGTTTTTGTTTAAGGACCATAGAATGTTCCAGATATCACAGGTGTTGCTTTGACAAAGAATAAACAATTTGCTTTTTAAAATTATAAAGATTTCATTTTCTGTTTCAAAGATGGAATGCTTATGTTGCCAAAGTCAAAGACGACATCGGTACCAGGTCTTTAAGTGAATTGAACAGCTGAATGAAATATTTAGTTTAAACAATGGTTCACAGTTTACAGTTGCCACAAGTCGTAGCAATGGGGATAAGAAAATGTGCCAGTCTGCTTTACCATGTGTACTTATTATATATATTAAAATGTTTGCTGTTGAAGAGCCCCACAGTTACTGTTGGTAGGAATTAAAGTAGATAAAGCAAGACTAATAGAAATATAACTAAATAACTTTTCACATGCTCACATAGATATACAAAACGATAGATGACACAATGATATGGAAGGTTTAATATTGGTGCTTACTTTTCAACAGTTTGGGATGGGAAATCAATTCAGTTGCACTGCAAGGAAGATGTATTAACTGTTATACCAACCAGGCATTGTTATTATATCACTTTATGCTTGGCTGCTCATCTTAGGTATGAAATTTTCCTTTGTGTATGTAGCTCATATTGCCTTGGTAACAGTATCATCAAACCTCTATCAAGACATTTCCACCTGTTTTGCTACTCTGGAAGATACCAATTTAAAATGGGAGGGACTCAAAGTAAAAAGCTTTTTCTCAGCAAAGGATACAGTCAATAATGCGAAAAGGGAGCCTACATAGTGGGAGAAAATCTTTTCCACATGCACTTCAGATATCACTAATCTCCAGAATTTATAAAGAACTTACAAACCTTTACACCAAAAATACAAAGAATCCAATCAATAAAAAGGCCAAGGATCTGGACACTTTACAGAAGAGGGTGTAGAGGCAATCAATAAATATATGAAAAAGTGTTGAACATCTCCAGTTATTAGAGAAATGCAAATTAAAACAACTCTAAGATTTCATCTTACTCCAATTAGAATGGCTATTATCAAGAACACAAACAATAATAGATATGGGCATGACTGTGGAGAAAAAGGCACACTTTTACATTGCTGGTAGAGTTGCAAATTGGTACAACCACTCTGGAAAATAGTGTGGAGATTCCTTAGAAAACTTGGAATGGACCCACCTTTGACCCAGTTATCCCACTCCTTGGTTTATACCTAAAGGACTTAAAATTAGCATACTACAGTAACACAGCCACATCAATATTTATAGCAGCTCAATTCACAGTAGCAGACTGTGGAACCAACCTAGATACCCTTCAACTGATTAATGGATAAAGAAGCTGTGGTATACCCAATGGAATACTACTCAGCCATAAGGAAGAATATTATGGTATTTTCAGATAAATGGATGGAATTGGAGAATATCGTGCCAAGTGAAATAAGCCAATCCCCCCAAAACAATGGCCAAATGTTTTCCCTGATAAGTGGATGATGATATAGAATCTGGTTGGGAGGGTGGGGGTGAGAGAAGAATGGAGGAGCTTTAGATTATGAAGAGAGAAATGAGAGGGGGAGGGGATGGGGGTGTGAAAAATGGTGGAATGAGACATCATTACCCTATGTACATGTATGATTAACATGAATGGTATGAATGTACATCATGCACAACCATAAAAATGAAAATTTGTACCCCATTTGTGTACAATGAATCAAAATGAAGTCTGTAAAAATTAATAAATAACTAAATAAAAGATTAAAATGAAAATATGATATTTATAAAAGCACCAATCAATTTTATTATAGAGAATTTTGGGCCAGATTTAATGCCTAGAGAAGCTAATCATTTATTATACACACTTCTATATTTTTTCTCATCAACATAACATCTGCACTTAAGTGTTCTGTAATACCTTTTTGTTCAACATGTGGTCCAAGGACCAAGAGCATTGTTACCAAGCTTCAGCTAAGATTGGACCCTCTGGGCTCTAGAGAATCAGAATCTGCACTTCTTCAAGATCCACAACTTACCTTTTGTATCTGACATTATGTTAAGTACTGGTCTAATATACTGGTCAAATTCTTGTATTGGGATAAGAAGAAAATAATGTTAACTACCAAATTCTAAATGCCTACTGGCAGATTTTGAAACATTTATAATCTACTAAAATTTGAACATACTAAATAATTGCATTAAATTTTACATCACATTTATTTATATGCATTTTATATAATATTTTTGTTTAACATTTAAAACCTACAAATCATTTTCCACCTACCTCAGTTTTTAGGGAGAAGTTTGATAGTAGGAGTGGGCTTTAGGGATCATTTTATGTTACATTGTAGCAAAATTCATGAGAATATTTTTGAAAATCTATGTTGATTGCAAATTAATACAGAAAGCTACTTAATAATCTTGGTAGTAGTCATCAATAATCTTGAGCAGGACATAGGTGCAGCTGTGTTACACCTGTATCTACCTTGACTTGTAGACAAAAGGTACACACTTTAAGGACTGGAAGTCATTTCTCAATTATTTTGATGACAGAAAAATGCCAGGAAAGTAGTAGTTCAATAAATATTATTGAAACTTATTTTCTATGTGTACAAGGAGTCACAGGTACCATTAAAGAATACTAAAGAAGATAGCACCCATTTTTCATAATGAATCTATATTTTGAAGTAAATTACAAATTTAATATTCAGACATTCTCTTTTCACTTGAGAATCTAAATTGCCTTTACAGGAATCCTGCTAGGGGCCATTAATCACATTTTCACAGCGGAGGAGATGGGAGTCTGTGTCTAAATGATTTAATATTCCTTGATTTTAACATGCCTTGATCATGATCTAACATACATAACAAAGCCTACCCAAACATATGAACTATGTGTTGGGGCTAATATTCCTTTAAAATACTTTAAATTTTCACCTTTTTAGTTGTGAGGGGTTTGATTATCAGGAATACATAGACCTATTTGCAAAATAGCTGAAAGATTGAGAATATATTCTGAAATTGATTAAACTGTGCTCATGATTTATGCTGTATCACACAACTTGTTCTTCATTACATCCTTTCCCTCTGGATTGAGTGTGAGGCAGTAGTGGACTTTGACATGTGTCTACACTCTCTAGCTTGACATGGATTTCTTTCAAATGAGAAGACTGTGGCTTAATTGGAAGTACATTTACCTGAAAATTGAAGATCTAGGTTTCATTACCTGATAATTGAAGATCTGGGCTAATTACCAGTTCTGTTACTGATGCTACTTTGATTTCAGCTTTCTCATTCAAGCTCTCTCATTATTCTTTCTTTTTTTTTTTTTTTTGGTGAAAGGGGGAAAATTCTAACTAACATATGGTTATTAACTATGGTTATATTTGATTCAAATTCATTTGTAGTGTATTCTCCAAGGAGGCCTGATGAAAATAATTCACTAAATCCTGTATGTTGAAAACTTTTTTCTCCACCCTTGACATCCATTCAGTTTTCTTGCTTGTTTGTCGTCTTGCTTTTTGTTTTTGTTTTGCAACCTCTGTTGCTATTCTAATCGTTTTGCTTTTGTCGATTGTATGCCACTTTACCACTTTCACCTAAAGTTTTGAAGGTTTGTGTTTATCTAAAAGAATGTGCTCCCAAGTGAATTTTTGCATTTATTTTATCAGATAAATCCTTTAAATGTTTGGATTCTGGTCTTTTTCCCCCTTGGACTATTTTCTTAGTTTTCATAGTTTTTATTCTTAGCTCTGTTGAATTGCTTATATTATTCTTATATCAAATTAATAATTGATAATTAAAATATTCCTTATTCTTTGCTCATCTTATTTTTCTAGTACTTTTTCTTTGACCCATTTATCTTCGTATGTAACTTCTATTTTCTGGTTATTTTTATGCTTTTCTTCCATCTTCCTTTCTTTCTCTTCATGCTTAAGATATTTTATGGTAAACTATAGTCTCTAATATCAGAGATAAGAACTTAATGACAAACAGATGGGAAGACACTGGATTATTTCACTTGAATAAAATTCCACTTGGCAGCAGGATTATGATTAAACTTTGTGTGGAGCATGGTGGCACAAGCCTGTAATTCCATAGACTTGGGAGACTGAGGCAGGAGTAAGTACTATTACAAGTAGCAGGTCAGTCTCAGTGACATAATGAGACCCACAGCAATGTAGCAAGACTTTGTTACAAAATAATATATGAAAGAGTTTGGAGGTGTAATTCAGTGATAAAGCACTCCTAGGTTCAACCACAGGTTTCAAAATAAATAAATAAATAAATAAATAAATAAATAATTTTTTATCTGGATTCAAAATTCATTGTTATTTATGGTCATGGCTAATTTATTCTCAATTTTTTTTCTTATATTTACAAGCAAAATAGGGGATGATACATAAAAGACTATATGTATCTCTATCTGTATCTATCCCTTATGGTTTGGATCTTAAATGTCCCCTTCAGGTCCATGTGTTAAAGGCTTGGTCACCAATCTGTGTCTCTACTGGGAGGTGCTTAAGCAGTGGGGCCTAGTGGGAGGAAGGAAGCCACATCAGTGGGTGCAGGCCCTTGAACCCCAGCCCCTTCCCCTTTTTTTTTTCTTCCTGGCAGCCATGAGGGGAGTAGCTTTCCTCCACACTTGCTCTCTCCATGATGTACTGTGCCACCATAGCCCCAAAGCAATGGGACAGCTGTGCCCCAAATCCCTGAAACTGTGAACCAAAATAAACCATTCTTCCTTTAAGTTAATTCTTCTCAGATGTTTTTCCACAGTGATGGAAAGCTGATTAACAGGCTGTAATCTGTCTGTTTTCCTACCTTTCCTCAATGAAACTTAATAAAATTTCATTTCAGTTTTTCTTTCCTTTGGGTATTCTGAAATGTATTGTTCATTTCAATGATATTTATTAAACCCTGTTTTTTCTTTTTATTGAATGCAATCAACTCTTTTGTACACTTATCCATTTCTTTTCTACTTTTGTGTTTGAATTTTGAATTGCTATTATTTTGTATATCAGAAATTCCTTTGAGTATATTTAATTCTGCACTGTTCCTGCCTTGCATTTGCTGTTTGAGGTACTTCTTTTCAGTTGATATGTATAAGGAATTTTGCTTCCTATTTTTCTATAGCAGCTCTATAAAGACTTAAAGACTTAATTTTCCTCCTCTTATCTTTTTGCTATTGGTGTTTTATACAACATTCCTAGTTTAATTGTCCCTTCTTCATTCAGTATAGGATTTTCTTTTTTTTTTTTAAGGTATATATTGGTGGGAGAGGGGTTATGAAATGTAAATTCATGGTTCTCTTTTTCTTTCCTGGGGCCCTAAATTGTTTTCTCTTTTTCCTTTTTTACTTACCATGCAATAGCCAAGAATGTCATTCTTCCACCTTTTTGTATTTTTTCTCTCACATGACTTTTCAAAGCATTCAGTGTCCTTAAACTGTACCTAAATTTTGCCTTTTAAATTGTGCTTACCTTGAAATCATTTCTCAGTAGTCCCTGCTCTGATCTGCACAGATATTCTCCAATTATTTTCAGAGATAGGATGTATTTTATCTTTATAGCGATTGTTGTAAATCACTCTGCTTTGTCTTCCCTACCCTCTTTTTTCACTTTACATTTGTTGGCATAAAGTTGCAAAGGTATGGTGTCTGGGCCCATGATGCACTGGGATGTCTCCTCACTCACATCAATAATGCATTTCGACATTCTGTCTTTAAGTCATGCTTGAAGAATTTACCTATAATTTAATTTTCCTACTTTTCTTTTTAAAACATATCGCTTAAGTTTTCACTTTATTATTTTTTTTTGAAGGATATTGTGGGAGATAAGTAGCTATACTGTCACGATTATCCTCAACTGCATAGGAAGGCTTTTAAAAAAGTTTTTCCTTGAAAAGCTTTACTTACATAATTTTACTGCTTGGCAGCTTTAATTTGTCCTGTTCGCTGATTTCTTCCTCTCGTGAACTTTAGATTGAATGCACTGTGCATTGGTTTGTAGCATGATATATTGTATTCTGTAACAGCCTATCCATTGGCTCATATTAAGTAATATTTTAGCATGCTTATAAAAACCAAATTAATCCATTGATGGATTAGTCACTTGTTCTCTAATTGAAATATTTGAAATATTTATCTTACAAGGTCTCTAGAGTGTCTCCATAGAGAATTAATTTTTCTGCAGAAATAATGAAATGATATCATAATAATTGTATTGTTATGAAATACAGCAGTGAGGACCTTATAGAATGGAATGGATCATTCAAGATAAAACATTTTATTTTGTTTTTCTGGTTGTGACATTATGTAAGTTATTTTGCCTTCTGATATTTTCATAAATGTTAATAAAATGAAACAGAATTTTGTTTGTATAAAGATACTAGACAAATGATTTATAGTATTTATATCGATATTTATTCAAATCACAAAATCCACAAAAATGCAAATGGTATAAATTTTTGTTATAGCTTTTTTCATTATACATATCTAAATAATTTCAGAAACATGTAATGTTATTATCTTTGATAATGAGAATGAATGAGATTGGACACACTTTTAGAATTCTTAAAATTAAATAATACAAATAGGTAGAAAGCCAAATTTTCAAGGTAATGCAAACTTCAACTTAGGTAATGCAAACTTTGATTTAATGTATATTACTAATTATAAGGTAGAATATTGAGATGAAATTTAAACCTACAAAAATTTTATAGATTTTTTTTTTTTTTTTTGGTACTAGGGATTTAACCCAAGGTCACTTTACCACTGAGCCACATTCCCAGCCCTTTTTATTTTTTTTATTTTGAGACAGGGTCTCATTAAGTTCTTAAGGCCTTACTAAATTGCTGAGGCTGGCTTTGAACTTGCCATCCTCCTGCCTCAGTCTCTGAGTTGCTGGGATTACAGGAATACACCACTGCACCTAGCTATAAACAGTTTTGAGTATACACAAGTGAAATATAAAAGAAGCAGTTGAAAATTCAGTTAAAGGATATTATAAAATACCTCACTATAGTATTTATAGGAAAGTTGGATTAAGTAATTGAAAGAAAACTACTGAGTTTTTTTTTTTTAATTATTTCAGGATGAATTCCTAAAACTATCTAAATGTATTATTAACTGACTTTTCAAACTGAGGTTGAGAAATATTACAATATATTTAGATTCTGGAGCAGTGTTTTAACCATTTTGCTTCAATTTAAAATGATTTAACTTAATTGTGAGTCATTTGGGGATATATTATCTCAATAAAACACACAATATGTGGACATACCACTTGATTTAAGATGTCAGATTTAATTCTTCCATTCTAGCATCCACTCCTCTCTATCTTTACTTTAACCATCTTGGTCCCATCACTGCTCTGTTGCAGTGACCTTCTTGGATAGGAACATCCACACTTGCTATGTCAATCTCTTCTTCCCCCTTGAGCCAGGATGATCTGTATGGGATGAAACTCAATATGCAGTATGGTTGTACCAGTGTTTCCTCTTCCACAACCCACCTCTGTCCACTGACATCACATCACTGTCTTCTTCTTGATCACATTATGAAGATGAAAATCCTTAACCTTGCTTGCCAGGCTGCACATGGTTTCTATTCACTCCAGCCAGATTTCTAACATTTCTCACTCTTAATATATATGCTGCAAACATGTCAGTCTTGTTTCCTCTCCTCAAGTGTGTCTGGCTCTTTTTGGTCACAAGATTTTTGCAAGTCATGTTTTCACTGTTTAAAAGCACCATCCTGTGTGTGCTTGCATGTACATTACGCATGTATATGAGTGTAAGGGTTCTTGCTCCTACTTTTCACTCAGAACTCTAACATGTTTATTGTCTACTCTCAGCTTCCTCTGAGGGCCAGAGATCAGTGCTTTGGACCTCATGAATAAAGTCAGATCCTCTGTGAACTCAGTTGAGGAGAAAAGGAGTCATCCATATTTTCATTTCCTTCAAAGACAAATTTAGGCAACAAGCTATAACAATATTGACAATGCCTGTGATTTTGTCACAAATTCAAATTGTATATATATTTCTAAATCTTACTAGACTTATGGAAGACATTTCAAAATGTCACCTAAGTTCATCATAATTTTAAGTTACATTAGCTATTAGATATGATACCATATCTTTTTATTTAATTTATTAATAAAGAAACAGATTACTACATACAGTACTGTTTTCTATATTTTAGGCACTATTTTACAGTATAAAGTCTTTCTCTTATAATTCTAGGTATCTTATTTTATGCACTTAAATACACAGTTCTAAGAAGTGTTTCCTAGGTTTTACAAAACTAACGAAAGGGTACAGGGCACAAATACGTTAAAGAACCCTTTCCCTAGAGCCACCTAAGGATGGTCGCTGTTCACTGATTTAGTGTAAGTGGCTACAACATTCTCAGGAGTGTAGTAAGCTCTCAGCACATACAAGCTAAATGAAAGAATGATAATTCAACTCAGACTTCCACAGCAGAATTTCCTGTGACTTCTTGATGTGGTAGAGTAATTTGTCATGAGTTCTCCCATGACAAGTGAGAGTGCTCACTTTTAGTACTTGTTGCAATTACAAGTTTACATTTATTTTTGTTATAATTCAATTGTATCCTGCAGAATATATGCTCTGTGTGTATAGGGACTGTACCTACATTGCATTGTACCCCACAACCAGCCCGGTGAATAAATGTTGAATGAACTATATAATGAGACCCAAAATAAGTAAGGCTTAATTCCTAAGTTTTATAGAGACTGTGAGAAGTATAAAATAATTATATCAAAGTATAACAACCCTAACAAACAATCATCTAATCCGCAGACTAAATAAATAACATCTAGAAGGTACAAATACAATGTTATGGGAATCCAAGGTAGTAAGTGATCACTTCTGGTGTAGAGATCAATATGTGATTTATATAGTGGTAATTCACTTTGATTTTGTGAACAGAAATGGTTTCCCACTATATGGCACTTGTACATATAGACCCTTGAATTCTTAGAAAGGGGAGAACAATAAAATCGTGAAAATAACAAAAATCAGGGCCACCTTAAACACTGACCATAGGCTATGCATGAGGAATGGAGCAAATCGGTGAACACAGGTAGATTGTGACTAGTTTCAGGATCAACCTGGGTGTGAAGGCAATATTGTAGATTCACTTGATTTGGTAAATAATGCTGCCTCATTCAAAATATTCAAATTTAATTGTTTGGAAAAACCCACTTGACATAGAAATGTGAAAGCAATTTTCCTGATAAAATACATATGAAACATATGTTTCAGATTCATGAGAGTTCCTAAACAAATTATATTTCACATGCAGATACACACATACATATAATTTATATAAACATATATATATATATAATACCTAAAATAAATTTTATTGCTATAGAGAAAAGTAGGTAAGGTTGTATTTTTCTATTAATTTTAAATTTAAGAGGCAAGGTCTACATTTTTGCTTAAACCATGAGTAGCTAGTGGGATTAATGCTCAATTGATCTCCAAAGTAAGGTCAGCATGCAGTTCAATAGCATTATCTCAAAGGTTATAATAAATAGCAGAACCTATGCTTGAAAATTATTTCTCTTTATGTAGTAAATTTTTGATAAGGGAGAAGATTTCCGTAGAGACCAAGAAAGCTATTCCCAATGACTTTAATTAATCTATTATTTTTCACTAATGCCCCTCATGCAAATGCATTAGCCATACTATAGTTTCTCAAAACTAAGGAAATCACAGCATTCAATTATTCCTTAAAAGTGGTTAATAAGAAAATTTACTCTTATTAGATTCGAATATTAGAATATTGTGTTAGCATCAGGATTCCTCTATCACTATCTCATTATATCCCTTTTATTCCCCCCCAATTTAAAAATTGACATATTTGTATTGATTTCTAGATCTAGCTATACGTTTCAGTGAAGTTATAGGACAGCATAATAGAAAACTTAGGAAATGATAGACTTCTAGCACTAAGCCTGGGTCCACCTCTTCCCTCTCTTGTGCCTGAGTCTCTGTGCATAACTATTACAAGCCTTTTTGGCTATACATGAACAACAGAAAAAAATAGTAACTGGTGTGGTAAGAGTTACAAGGCATATTTATTCACAGTGCATAGCAGGGGCTAACATTTAGTAAGCAAGTAGTAAACATTTGTTGTTTTATGATCAAGGTATTGTGGTCATGCATGATAGACGTCCAAGCTATGAAACACTATTCTCTTTCTAAAATCTTGTACCAAATTTTTCAGTATTTTAAATTCTACCATTTATTGATTCATTGGATTAGAAAATTTCTTTGGCACTGCAACCAGTGAAAGTTGCAGATACTGAACATTCATTTCTTTCACCCTGTCATAAAGCTCTGATTAGGGAAGTGAAGAGAAAAATAACAAGGTTGAAAAGAAAGTATTTGGAAGAAAAGGTTGTTGAAATTGTTGAGTATCAAAGCAGGAAGCTAGAGAACAACATGATAAAACAAAAAAACTAAAGAAAAGTATGAAAGAAAATCAAGTGCAAGGCGGAGAGGGCTCACTCCTTCTGTCTCTGTTCCTACTCTCTCTATGACTAATTATAACATCATTAAGTTAGTTTTCTTACCTTTAAGGTGAATTTTGCTCTGCCTTTGTTGCAGAAAACCCAGTGATTTTAGATAGCACAAATACAAGGTTCAGATTGCTTGGCTTCATATCCTATGTCCAACCCATTAAATTGTGTGATCTATACAAGTTACTGAGTAACTAGATCCAACTTTAACAAATCAGTACAATGATGACAATTAGTATCCCTAATTCAAAAAAGACACAGAAGATTATATAGAATGTAAGGTCTCTTATGGATGTTAGCTTCCATAAGTGTATGACTACTATCTTTTCTCTCTGATATACACAAGGCAATTAATATCTCTATATATTTATGTGTACCTTTAAATGCAGGTATATATATTTGAGCCATAAATGATATGATGTTATGTAAACACAGATTATTTTCAAAACTGGCACTGTTCTTTGCTTTGTGGGTATAAATAAAAGTTTTTTAGTCACTCCAGTACCATAAATCCTTTTCCAGGAAAAGGCCTATTATGTATTCAATAATAGTGTTTTAGACAGGATCTGCCTTGAGTGCAGAAGTGGCCACAGGGATTCTCAGCCACCTGTTCTTAGGATCTTGATAGAAAAATTTCAGGCAAGTTGCACAGAGTAACAAGCCGGAGTTCATTAGTGATGCTGGAGAGTAGAAATGGTCAGGATAGACTGCATAGATCACCTCTTGAAGTCCATGTGGCCCCAATATTTGTATTTTTAAGGGTTTTGCATCCCTTTTGTTTTCACCTGAATTTCTTAAACCTCCTTAATCGGTTTTTTACTTTTTGATTATTCATTAGCAGACTTTCTTTGTGAGGTTCTTGACGTCCCGATCAGAAGAGGTAGTTGGGGCAGCTGTGACATACTTTGGATGGTTAGGGTCAGTCTTGGGGACTTGGTCAAAAGTGATAGTGATGACAGGGTCTGGGACTAGTAGTTCCCTTGGGAGTTTCTAATAGCCAAGTACCCATTGTCTGAAGCTTGTCTGTTTCATCAAGTCTCCCTATGATTTTAATACATAGTTCCCTCAAACAATCACAATTAGCCAGCTTGGAAAAGGTTGGACATTCTAGTTTTCATTGTCCAGACTCTTTCCTGTTCTGTTAAGGTTCCCAGTGGTTCTGGTTTTAAGACCCAAGGATCTTAATGTCTGCCCTTCATGGTTCTTTCCCATATCTACCTGTTTATGGCTAACCTACCAATAGCATTATTTATCTCCTGTGCATATGCTGAAGCTTACTATTTTAAATTTTTAAAATTTCATTTCATACTATTTCCTTAATGGAAATTTATGAATATGATGTTTCTTAGTTTACTTTTCAGTTTTGAATTTTTTTGAGCTTGTAATTTCCATAAATTATTATAATACTTACTTCATTAGTAATTATTGTGACTCAACACCTTATTAACCATATTTTTCTACCATTTGTTTAAGACTTTGATTTGAATTGAAAGGAATATCCCTAGAGAAGCCCAGATTAAAAAGCACAAACTTTCAAAAAGCCTTTTGACAGGGAATTCCAGTTATCTATCTGTTCAAATTGAGAGAAAAAGAAACAGTCATCAACATGACTAAGGGTAATATAGCTTCAGATTCCTCTTTGTTACCTAATGACACTATTTAAGATGGACTGTCAGATCCCATTAAGTTCACTGATATATTCTGTGGTTTAGATGAAAATGGAGTTTTCACTCAGCAGGAGGAAAGTGAGAAGTACACTCATTCTAGTCAGGCTCATAGATGTTATTCTTTTTCTGTTTTTTTGCTATGTGATAACAATGGCATCAATAATAGCAATGCTATCCAACTAAGCTTCATGCACCACAATAACGTTGTTTTGATGCAAATAAGGCTCAGTCACTTAGAGTTCTCAGTTGTGATAAACTGGTAACACTCAATAAATCAAATCAGAGCTGAATTACCAGTGTATATGCTAGATAAAGAAAGGAAAAAAAGCTTTTATCTTTTGGTAGGCTCAATTGTTATTTTGCATAACTATAAAATCCTTTACAATATTTCCTGTCAGAAAGGAATGAATGTTGTTTTCATTATTTTAAAAAAGCCAATTTTCAGTATCACAGTCCTAATGGAGTTTTGTTTACATAATATTGTAAAGGCAGGTGGATCCCTGAAAACAGAATTTTTCTGTTTGTTTTTGGTTTTTTTCTTTGTGTTTGGAGTTGGGGTTGGTCTCAAGAATGAGGAAAAAGAATTTAATAAAATCATTTTATCATTTTGAAAATTGTGTATGCATTATACATATTCACATTTAATTCAAAATATTTATTTCTAAACATATGATTCATGAAAACACGGCACTCAGGGCCCTTATATTTATCTGACTGACATTTGCTGGCAGTGTGTGTCTGTCAAAACAAATATCAGAGACTAAATAGATCTCATAGTAGGGGTTCAGAAGCAATTGTCCACGTTTCATATTATTGTGTCATTTGTTCACTTTTCCCTCAGTAGTTGTTGAATGAAATTATAAGAGCTTTATATAGAGAGGCTTTTCATAGAGCTGATAAAATAGATAGCAACCTAAAAACATTCTAAGTTACTATAAAAATTCTTAACTATAGGTGCCTAAATTTTCACTCTTTCCTGCTAGGTGTAATTTCAGACTAGGCCTTTCATATATGGGAATAAATTGTAGAGATGCAGATGGGCCCTAAAGCCTGCATTTGTAAAGCAGTCATACTGTGGTTGTTTGCATTCATAAATGTTTCTAGAGGGAAATTAGATTTGAAAAATTTAGTAACCAATGAAAATAATGACTTCAAAACCTTGGAGGAGATTGTTTTTGTTTGTTCTTAATTAAGTCTGAAGAGAGTGCACAGGATGTCACAGAGTAAATAGGTACTGTCACCTCAAATTACTAGCTATCCCTGACTGAGTTCATTGCAGCCGTGCCTTGAACCTTCACAACACAAAATGAGTTTGCTTATCGAGCATGGAGTGTAAGGTTTCTGTTTTTCAGGCAAGAATGCTTGACAGTACCCTCCTTTAACCCCTCCTATAGGCCCCTTCACTGCAATTTAAAGACATCTTATGTAATGGAAGCCATTTTCAAACTGGCCACTTGAGAATTAATTTTCTAGTTAATAAGTCTTTGTGAGAGGAGGTGGTGAGTAATTGGTAAGACATGTTTAGGATTAGTGTTAAACCATCAAGTCAGAAGTTGTGAAAGTATGTGAGATTTCACCCTGCTTTTATGCCAATGAGCTAGCCTGTCACAGTTTCACAGATACTGGCAGAAAGACATGTAGCATCTGGGTCAGAGACAAAAGAGTTTTCTAAGCAAAAGCAGCAGCCAAGGTAAAGCAGTTTTGCAGTTTTCTGAGCCCCAGTACTCAGGGACTCCATGATACAGACCTGGGCTTGCTTGCATGTGTGGGAAAGGTGTATTACAGAAATTCCCTGAGATTAGGAGACTGTCTTTCATGTAAACAGTTTGCAGACCTGTCTATCTTCTCTTCTGGGATAAAAACATTTTCTTTATTATCCTGTGCAAAGATAGAGGACAAACCACAAGAGCATTCTCCCTTTTGACATCAATTTTAAGTCCAGGAGCTTCCAAACTACTTTCAGTTTTGATAATTCACTGCATGGACTCACAGAAGAAATCATTGAAAGTATAACAAGGACTTGGAACCTGTTTTTCTGAAAACACTGACTCCTCAGTTGGGCCTAAAAATATCCAATGGGTAACTAGAAGCAGGATAAAGAACCTTGGCATCTCTGCCTTCATTTTACATTTCTCTGCCTTGCTCTGGGGGTCACCTTGGATTCCAGGAGCAAAAGGTCTGATTGATGATCCTCTTGTGATAAGACAAAACTATCCCCCAGGCACCAGCAACTTTCTTATCACTGCATCAAAACTTTGACCAATCCTGAGGTAGTGATCAGCCAAACCACAGTTTAACCAAGACTTCTGATTGTGCATATTTCTGGTCCTGTTGTCCAAATAATCTGGGAGTTCGTGTCAGTACCCTGAAGACAAGGCTAACGATGCTGTTTCCCTTGTCTTCCTTGTATAGCTATATTAATTGAAGTTCAGTTCCTGCTTTTCAACATTGATTTTTCCTGTTTGAATTTTAGGGAAAGTGGCTGGATCTGATTTGTTGGGGTCCCCAGAACTGGTCCTCTGGTGGAGGATTCCAGTAGCAAGAGTTGTTATAGTTATGATTTATTACATTGAAAGGATACAAATTAAAATCACCAAGGGAAGAGATGTGTTTGTCAGTGTTCAAAAAAGTTCCCAGTACAGAGCTTACAATTTTCCTTTTCAGTGGAATTGTGGACGTACTGGTGGTATTCCTAAAAAATTTTTATGACAGTATGAATGAAATATTGCCAAACCTGATAAGCTCACCCAAGCCATGGAGTCAAGAGTTTTCAGGGAGGCTCCATTTAGTATGATCTATTGCTTACATGGTAGAGTTACTTTCTAGTCCTCCAGATGAAACTGGGTGACCCAAGACCCCATGACAAATCACACCTGGTGTGGCCAGTGCCCATCCTAAATCCTATTGTTAGACGATCTGATTTGCATCCAGGCCTTCAGGCAAGCTTCTTATTAGGCATAAAATTCCAAAGGCTTACATATTTTGCAGAAGCCAAGGGCAAAGACTAGTCTGTTATTTCTTTGCTACAAATGTTGAAGTATTAGCATATCTCCTGAGAAGGGGAAAGAAGTATTTTTATCTTTACTGTCTTCACTTTTCCAGAGCTGTGTTTTCATACAAGTATTTCTGAAAAAATATACCTGGCAAAGTGGATTGTTAATGCCTAGATGTGTAGATATATGAAGATTTGCCTGTCAATAACTAGATATTACTTTGTTTTGATAGAATCATCTTTTTGAGTTTCCTATGCTCCAATTTTTTGTCCTTCTGGTGGGCTACAACCCTTCTATCCAAATGTGTTCATTCTATCTAGAGAAAATGATCAAGCTACTTTAAATAACACCAACGTTGGTAATAAAGAAAGATTTTCCACATTGGGAGGTCCCTTACATCCCTTAGTATACAGGTACACATCTTGGCTAGATTTTTAGGAGGCTTTTGATGGGAAGAGAGATCACAGATTACATGAAATACTATAGCATAATTGATGAGATGACATAATTGTAATTTATTTCTAATTTTTTTCTCCTAAAATTATTGTAGTTCTCTACTGGATATAAAATGAATAAAGCTTACCATAATTCATCACTTAAAGAGCTAATTTTATGTGTACCTTAAAATTCGATTGCATTTAAAAGAGTGACAGCCTCCCTCTGCCCATGCTACCCAGTAGAAAGGAAACCAAGCTACTCCTTTTTGCATTCAGATTCTCTTGACTGTCAACCACTATCCCCTATTCCTGTGAATGAATTCACACTTTTAGCCATGACTTCTGCCATTCAAAATTTATGTGGCCTTAAGGACTCCTCCTAAAACATGACTCCTTTATAAAAAAGAATTTCGTTGTCAAATACATTTGGAGAGTGTTGTAAACATCATTTTTCTCCAGGGAGATTCAAAATACACATAATACATAAAAGACTGTAGCAAAATCCTGCAGCAAAATCTAGACAGGGACGTAACAACAGGTAAGTAAATACAGAGTAGAGCAGGTCTCTAATATAACATTTTTTTATAAGATATGTTATACCACCTATGGCATCAGATCTGAGTTTCAAGGGCTGCCTTTCATGTGAAAAAAACTAGTTCTCAGCCTTATTTTGACAGTGTAAGATCTAGAGTTAAGAAAGTAAGGTCATAGAAAGAAATTCCTCTCCTTGCTAGTTCTTTCTCTCTTGAGTTCTTCTTATCAATGAATACTGGTGTGATTGGACCTATAAAGAAATAGTATGTACCTCCTCAGGCTGTGGCTTTGCTCAGTGACTACAAAGGCAGGCAAAATTCAACATAACATAATGAACACAATTCTTACATAAAATGCAGATATTAATAGAGGAGGTAATAAGGACCTCAGCATTCTCATTTCATTGCTTACAGTTGATATTTCTTAGGGATAGCTCATGCTAACGCAGAGATCAGAGTATTCTTCTTCCCCTAATAGTAATTGAGTCAATTGTTACTTTTCTAGATATGCTTTAGCATGCTAATGCTATGTATAAAGAATAAGTACACAAGTCGAAGCAAGATACTTTAATGGAAAATCATTTCAGTTCATTATTTTCTACAAAATTTAAATTAGACTATGTTTTGACTTAGAAAACTAGGACAATATATATTTCCAATAAAGGCTATTATTTTTTAAAAAACCAGAAATACTACCTTATAACATTTTATAATTTCTTTGAGAAACTAGCATCTTCTAGCTATGACAATTATCTACTTGGGAAGTTTTAGTTTTCTGAGAAAATTTAGAGTATGAATATATATTTTCTGATACCTAAACATGTAGTTATTCCTTTACTTGTTTATTTTAACTTGTTTAATTTATTTTAATTCAGTGTGTGAAGCTAGTTTTTAACTCTTTATTAGCTGGACAAAACTGGATTTAATTTTCCAAAGGCCTTAAACCTTAATTTATAAATCTAGTGTTTCTTATGTGTAAATCACATTCATAAGGTTGTCACATTTTGATTAGCATGAGGTTAATAGATTTTCAGAAAGAATTATTAAAACATTTGATCTGCATTTCCTACTTGAAGGTCACAAAGATAAAACATACAACACAGATAAATTCATGTGAGATTAGTTTTGGAGAAATTAATTTGTGGTATTTATGTCTTTGGGAGCTGACATTTTGTCTATGCATATTGTTAAAACAATACTAATAGAGTTTTGCCGTACAGCACCATTTTAGAAGCAAAAGAAAGACAGTGATGTATCTTACCAAGTTATTTTTAATTGTCAATGTGCTTATTTGAAAGAATTTTTATTGGAAATATTTAATTCTATTTAAAAATAAAAAGTCTATTTCTTTATAATTTGTATTCAGAAAAATATGATTGCTCTTTGCCAATGCTGAAGAGAAATCATAACTTTTTACTTTTATTTTTATATTGCTCTTATATTTTTAGTCTCATACTTCAATTTCATCTAGTCGAACTTATAAATTTATTAAACACATCATTCATTAAAAATGAGAAAATGAAAATATATTCTCTATTGTATACTTTAAAAAATTTAAATATTGGAATTATGAGTTTGAGAAAGCATTCATAACATAAAGCTATTCTAGGAAAATACCTTAGTTATTTCTCCAAGGTAACATCTGTGCTAAATATTTTAAGGTGTGCTTTCACTAATCCTAAACTCAGAAATGATTTCAAATTAAGACTGACAGGCTAAACATAAAATAATTTAGTTGTAGATTTTATGTGGCTTTACAAATTGAGTATATAGTTCAGAGAAAATGACTTGTAAAAGGTCTCCCTTGGTTATTTGATTTATATAATGGTGGCAAAATATGCCTCGCTATCATCAGAAAGATGTTGCCTTTATATTTCTTTTTTAAATAATTTTCTGAATAAACACACCTATCTTCTAGAAACTGATAATTGTTTTAGTTAATTTTTTTTATTCAAATGAGCTGAGGAAAAAGCCTAAGGCTTAAGTTGGCATTTAGTATGTTTTACAACTTTGCAATTGAGAAGGAAAGGTAAATCTCTTTGGCATGCTATTTGAACAGACCAGAAAAAAATCTTGTGATGACCACAAAGAGGATTTTAAGAAGGACAACTCTAGATCTTTCAGAGAATTATGCCCTGGTAGCACACAGGACTCTAAGGCAGGTAGAGAAAAGTGAGATGTATTGCTTCAATAACAGTCACCTGCTTAACTCCAGTGTTAGATTCAACAGTTCATTCCATCAGCTCTCTGAAATATCCCTTTTCCATGTACCAGTCACCCTTCAGCCCCAGAGTAAATCTTATCAGGCCTGCCTTTTGTTGCACATGAGCAGGCATGCACATCTCCTGGTGCAAGCACAGCGCTGTTATTTTTCACTCACAATTTCAAGAGGCTGAATGAAAGGGGGTGTGGCACCTGATCACAAGCCCTGGGACTGATTATCTGAGAGTGACTTGGGATCAGAATGTCAAATACTGTGAAAGATTTCAAGAAGATCTGATACTAAGTCTTTGTATTTTAAAGTTACAGCCTAATGCAACTTAGCCCCTACAGAGAAGTGGAAACTGGGAAACTTGCATTGGTATTTGTGTCATGCTCAATAGAATTGATCTGGAAAAGTTATAGTAACAGTGAAATTTTGTACACAATCTTCAAAATCATTTAAAGGTATAGACTGCTGTCCCTTAGTACCCATAGGAGATTTTTTCCGGGACATCACCAGATACCAAAACTCAAATTTGTTCAAGTCCCTTATATAAAATGGTGTATTATTTGCATATAATCTACATACATCATACTGTATACTTTAAATCATCTGTTACTTATGATTCTTAATATAATATAAATGATATGTGAATTGTTATTACACTATATTGCTTAATGAACAATAACTAGAAAAAAACCTACACAAATTTATTACAGACTCAATTCTTCTCTCAGATATTTTCAAACTGTGTTTGTTTGAATCTATGGGTAGGGAAACTGACAATATAAAATGTTGATTGTTTTGACATTTTTTCTCATTAAGTGCTTATGCTCTAGTGTAAACTTTAGTATGTAAAATAATCATTAGGTAAGGTGGAACAAGAATCTTTAATAATCAGATTTTTGAGCTTTTTTCTTAGATTCTAAATGCATATTGAGTTGCCTGTTCAGGAAACCAAGATTTTGCTTTCTGCATAAACATCCATTCTGGATCCATCATGAGCAGTTTTTGGGCCACCCTTAAAAAAGTATGATCTCACTGTACTTGTACCTTTCTACATTTATCGTGCTTGTATAGAATAAGTGTTGTCCCACCACAGTTGTTCACTGATTGCCTACTACTGTTTTCTTTGCTGCATTCATTCTATAATGCTTCATTCAATAAATGTTAGTTGATCAGTGATTTACCAAGACCTGGTGAGTACTAACCATTAAATTTCATCATTGTATAAGAAAATTTATTCTCTAAATGATGCCTAAATATCCATAATACAGACATTTGTAAAATGAAACTATTTAGTAAGCTTTGTCTATTAGGAGAATTGTCACTTATAGGAATAATCATAATAAAATGTAGAAAGTGGTAAGTGCCATAAGAGGAGACAAGATAAAAAGTTTTCTCAGAAGGAGAATACTTTAAGGTATGGTAGTTGTAAAAATGGAATATATAAGGAAAGTTCTATGGCATTGTTCCAATATGAGTGGGGATCTAAAACAGGACAAGGGAAATAAAGCATTGGCAAATGATGGGAAAGTGTAGGGTATGCACATAGGATTGTCTACTTGGATACCACATAGGAAAAAGGGCTATCAATATGATTTAAAAGGTAAGTTTGGGGCCATATATGAGACTCCTCTGAACTGGGCACTGTGGCACATGCCTATGATCCCAGTGGTCCAGGAGGCTCTGAGGTAGGAGTATTGGGAGTTCAAAGCCAGTCTCAGCAACTTAGCTAGACCCTAGGCAAATTGGAGAGACCCTGTCTCTAAATAAAATATTTTAAAAGGGTTGGGGTTAAGCACCCCTGGGTTCAATCCCCAGTATCTTAGAGAGAGAGAGAGTCTTCAATGCTAATAAATAAGGAGTGTAATCATCATTGTAGAGATAAGGAAATGCCACTAAGGGCTGTGAGTTCTTAAGGAAAGTATTCCAGGGAAGTAGTTTGTGGTAAGTTGAAGAGGAGGAGATTGGTGTTTAGGAGATCACTGAGACCATGTAAGATGTAACAAGTTCTTGACTATGAATGCAAAATAAAGGGAAATTTTGCGAGAAAAATTTGCACAGGCATATTCAATAAGTCTTGCTAACTACTAGATATGGAGGAAAAGGAGTAAAACACAGTTTTCTGAACTTCAAAACTAGGTAACTAAGAGTTTTATGGTAACAAGAAAAAAAAATGATTGTATTGTCATCAACTATGATACTGAAGCTAATTTTGTATACTTAAACTAATTTTCCTCCCATCTTGGAATTTTGATGGATACAGGAGAAGTGTTTAGGAGACAAAGGAATATTTTGAGGAAGAGACAATATAATAAATATTGTTCAGAGGGACTGTGTGGTATATGCAAATATAAGTAAGGTTTATCCTTGAAGCATTGATATTTTACACTTATTGAAGGTGGATATTTTTTCCCAGAAATAAATAATTAACTCAGAAAAGTGCTTGATTCTTCATAAAATTTATTTATTTTTTCATTTAGTTACTATTATGGTTTGGATCTGGAGTGACCCCACCCTAAAGCTCATGTGTTGAAGTGTGGTCCCCAGTGCACAAGGTTCAGAGGTGGGACTTTTAGGAAATGATTGGTTGGTGAGAACTGCAACTTAATCATTGGGTTAATCCATTTGATGGATTAATTATTTGAGTGGATTCCTGCGTGATAACTGTATACAGGCTGGTGGGTCATGGCTGGAACAAGTAGGTCACTGAGTGCCTGCCTTGAACTGTATCTGCCCCTGTACCCTTTCTGTCTCTCTCTCTCTTTCTCTACTTTCTGGCTGCAGTGAGCTGAGCAGCTTTTCTCTAACTGCCCTTCCTCCATGATGTTCTGCCTTGGAGCCAGACAACTTTACACTTAATCTTCTAAAACTGTGAGCCAAAATAAGTCTTTCATCTCATCCTCTAAGTTGTTCTTGTCTGGTATTTTGGTCACAGTCATGCAAAACTGACTAACAGTTACTCATCCCATTATTTCTTCTGTTATTGAGATTCTTTTGTCTCATTTGTCCAAATATTTCAAAATAATTTTTTGGAAAATGAAGTTTTTATTCACTTACATCTTTGCAAAATTTTATTTTCTAATTTCTTTAACTACCACAAACTACAAGAACCAGAAAAATTATATGATAGATTATAATGTTAAATAATTTGTCAACTTTGTATTTACTATTTTCTTCTTAAAATAGTTTAATTTAGGAAGAATTTCTTTTCATTTTATAAGAACTATGACATTTACAAATGTTCTCTGATGTGGAAAAAGATTCAGCTCAAAGAACAATTAGGAAACAACATTTTAATTACAGGTATATTTAGAAAAAAAAAAGACCATTTATAAATTGGTAAGTTCTACCACTGTGGTTCAGAAATTTTCTTTTCATTTTTCTTTTATTTATTTTTTAATGGTATTATGCATTAAACTTATGGCTTCCTATATGCTAAACAGGCACTTTACCACTAAGTTACACCCCTAGCTAGAGATGGCTCTTTAAATTAAATGCATCCAAAACCTAGTTCATCTTCTCCTTGATAACAATCTAGGAATAATCTTACAGCATACCTCAACAATGAGCAATAAAGCAGAGCTAAAAATAAAATTTCTGCATGGCTAAAATACAGAAAGCTATAAAATGGTTCATAATATAGCATAGTATCAAGCATGCTACTTGTTAGAAATGTGTTTGAAAATTACCATTCAAATTAATGTCATACATTAAAAATCCAGTATTACTATATTTTAATCTTTATGGAATGTTTGCATTGGAGTACAAGTGTGATAGTTATCATATTGGTCAACTATAAAAAAGTAATACAGCCAGGCATGATGGTGCATGCATGTAATCTCAGCAACTTGGAAGCAAGGCAGAAAGATCACAAGTTCAAGGCCAGCCTCAGCAACTACATAAGGACCCTAAGTAACTTAGTGAGACTCTGTCTCAAAAATAAGAGAAAGGGGCTGGGGATATGTCTCAGTGTTAAAGCGTCCTTGGGTTCACTCTGAGTACCAAACAACAACAACAAAACTACTATTGGGACTGGAGGTATAGTTAAGTGATTGAGAGCATGCACAATACCCACGGTTCAATTCCTGGAATGGCAAAAAATCAGGAAAAAAAAGTAGTACATCAATTAACTCATTTAACATTCGGCAACAAACATACATGTTCTTAGATGCTGAAGATACAAAAGTGTTAAGGTTTCAATGTGTTTTTTCAAAATTCAGGTATTGAAATTTAATGTCCAATGGGATGATATTAAGATGTAGAGTCATTAAGAGGTAATTAGATCACATGGGTTCATCCTTCATGAATGAGATTCAAGCCTTATGAAAGAGACTTCATGGAGTGTGCAGCTATCTTTGCCTTATGTCTTCCACAATGTGAAAATGTCTACATAGCATGCATTCTGTTATGCATCTTTGTGAGAAACTTCACTCATAGAGTTTGGAAAACACTTCAGACCATTACAATTCCAGGTTATTAAGCTATATAAAACCATGGCATGGAATTTCACTTAATTGGTAAGTAAAATAATGTAAAATATATCACTACATAGATGTACTAGAAGATATGTTCAAGGCACCAGGGAGGGAAGAGTGATAGTGTGACTTATGATGATCATAAAAAACAGTAAGTTAATAAAGTAAAGAACAAAAGTATTCAAAGTGATGAGAGTAAGCATAAATTTCATATTTCATATAAGCATAGCAACTAGAGAGATGTTAACAGTATCATTGAGATGATTCAGCTACTTCAGCAGCCACCTCTACAACCTATACAAACTCATCAAATAAAATAACAGGGCTAGGGTTGTAGCTCAGTAGTAGGTAGCATGCTTGCCTAGCATGCATGAAGCCCTGGGTTCAATCCTCAGCACCACATAAATATAAAATAAAGGTATTATGTCCACCTACAACTAGAAAATATATATTAAAAAGATAAAATAACAATCTAAATTTTGAGCTAAAACCAAAGAGTTCTAGATGTAATGGGAGTTATTACCAAATTTGTATTTCTTCTCCTTTACATAACATGTTTAATTCAGCCTCATTGTTAAAAAAATTGAAGGAAACTCAATATTAATATTGAAGCAGTGTTAAAATTATGAGACATCCTTAATTTGTGATAGCCTTTTCATTAAAACAAATGAGGACTTGTATTTACTCCCTTAGAAAAATATTCATGATTGAATTTGAAATTAAAATGCACTTAGAAGCCAAGACACCAAATTATTTACAGGTAGAGTAGAGTAGTAAGTAGAAGGACTAAGTGTAGAAGGATAAGAGTAGGACTGAGGATGTGGCTCAGTGGTAAAGCACTGGCCTCACCTGTTTAAGCCCAGGACTGACCTCCTGCATTGCCAAACAAACATACAAACCAGCAAAACCAGAGAGAGAGAGAGAGTGAGAGAGAGAAAGGGGGTGGGGAGAGAGGGAGGGAAAAAGTTAAACAGGGAAAGTTTTGGGTTTTTTTACACGTGTGCATTACTTGAATTTTTAAGCAATAAAAAGGAATTACTTCTGCAATAAATATTCAATTATCTTTACAATAAATGTATTTTTAAAATACATATGTATTTAAAAAACAATGTATTTTTAAAAACTATCATAACACTTGGGTTATATCAATTATATGTTCATGCATCTGGATGCCTACGTTGTTCATCTGTTTTTGTACATAAGGGACAACTCACGTATGAGTTTATATTGCTACTAAATTAGTATGTACCAGCCAGCTGAAAGCACTTCCAAAAAGGAGTTAAACTGGAAAAGTTCCAAATTTTAAGGAAGTATTTAAAAGCATGACAGTGTTTAGGGAAACTAATCTTTCTGTAAATTAATGCAGATTTTACTCCCTTAGCTCAGTAGTAAAAGGATTTGACTTTCATCATAGTTACTAATGGAGATAGAATTTGATGCAGTTTATGCTTCTGATTCTTTTAGCACTCACGAGAATAAGGAGGGCAGCACCTTAAGTTAGTGAAGATGAGAAGAGAGCCAATGCCTAATTAAATATTTTCTTGAACCTGGCAGTAACAGGAGTGTTCTGAAAACTGATAAACACTTTGGTTACATCAAGGACTTTTAAATTCCCTCCTTTATTATGCCAGATGTGTGCTGCCAACTTAACTAATTACTATGTTCTCAGTGGGAGATTTGCAGAAATGTTTTTTTTTTGCTCTAAAATATGATAACCAAAGAATCCAACTTTTTTTTTCTTTAGAGTCTTCACTTTCACAAAAGCAATAAAATGGGCAAAACATTAGAAAAATCTTTGCATAATAGCAGTCATATAGGACCACATTTTGATGTCATGCAGATAGAGAACCAGAATCTTGCTAGTAGGAGATTTTCCCTGAGGGGTTTCAACTTAGATGACATGGTGGCAGAATAAAAGTTTGAAACACATGTTTTAGCAGCAAATGACTTCTCCTTTATTTTCTATTCAAAAAGTTGTTGCTTTTATATGTATTAATATTTTAAATGTTTAAATATAATCAATAGGGATCCACTTTTTTTGTTCCTAGGTGAGAATTTGTAGCTCATATTTGGACCAGTAACTTGTACTGTGTGTTGTTGAATTCCTATGAGAATTTGCTTTTATATAAGCTTGTTCTTTGTGGTTTCAACTCTGCAATTTTAATTTCACATTTGTAAATGTTAAAATGATTTGAAAGAAAGAAAAATCATAAGAGACAAATTAGAAAGAATACATGTAAATGTGTGTTTTTATTATTAAATACTAAATAATACCAATTGCTTAAAGAAAAATAGCACTCAAATTCACTATTTTTCTATTTAAACTTTGACAATAATAATCACTAGCTTAGTTAAGATATTGCATTAGACTTTCATCAATACCAATTAATAAGAAAATTGCTTCAATATTATAAACTTTATATATCTTAGAATTCACAATAAAGACTATGCTCCTCAGCATTTTGCTTGACATTAAATATTTTGCCTTATAATAAAAATTTAAATAAAAATTTATTAACTAAGTTTTTTCCATTTGGTATCCACAGTGTACACAGTTAAAGATTTTATTAGTTGTACATGTACAGTTAAATATGAATGAACGAAATACAACAAAAAGCAACATCTAAAATTCCAGATGTTAAAACACTCTCAAGGAGAGAATTTATTTTGTTACATTTTGAACTAATAAAGTGGGGGGCATGCTTTATCCCATAGACCTCTGGATCACCACTTAAACTCCTCTGAATATATCCAGAACCTCACACTGTGAAAACTTCCTTATATAAGCTTAATGGAAAGAAAACATTAACTTTTTAAGAAAAATAGAAAAGTTTATACTCACACGTAAGCTTTTTGACCCATATATGAAAAATGAAGTATCTACTAAATATATAGGTAGGAGAACAAGAACAATGAATATATCAATTGTAGAAATCAGATGTCATTAACATAGGATAGACGCTGGGATTACTTGGCTTATCAAGTGGAAAATTATATATCTGTTCATGTTATGTATATGCCTACATAAATATTTAAATAGCAAAATATTTAAAATATAAAATATTAATAAAATATTTAAATAGCATGGTGAAAATATTTAAATAGCATGGTGAACTTGTTGCAGAATATTCCATTGTAAAAACTACTCAGAAGGTGAGGGAAATAAACTTACCTAATAGAAAGAGATTCTTGTGTTATGCCTATCTTGTTAGATTTTAGGCCATGTGCTATGGTTATAAACAGGAACAGAACATAGTCAACTGTGGTGGGAAAAGCATGCAAATAAACTATCATAGCACACATTGCATTATGGATTAGAATCAAATTTGATTTCAAAGTGAACCATTTTTTTATGTGTTCTAATTAGTTATATATGACAGTAGAATGCACTTTGACACATCATACATAAATGGAGTTAATTCTTTTTCTTCTGGTTGTACATAATGTAGAATCACACCTTTGCATTCTACTATCCTTCCCTTCACTCCCCTCTGCCTAATCTAAAATAACTCTATTCTTCCCTTGTTCCCATCCCTTATTGTGAAAGCAAAAGCATCCGCATATCAGAGAAAACATGAGGCCTTTGGTTTTTGGGATTGGCTTATTTTGCTTAGCAAGATATTCACCAGTTCCATCCAATTGCCAGCAAATGCCATCATTTCATTCTTCCTTAAGGCTAAGTAATATTCCATTGTGTATATATACCACATTTTCTTTATTAATTCTTCTGCTGAAGGACACCTAAGTTGGTTCCATAGTTTAGCTACTGTGAGTTGAGCTGCTATAAACATTAATGTGGCTGTGTCTTTGTAGTGTGCTGATTTTAAGTCCTTTGGGTATAGACCTAGGAGTGGGATAGCTGGGTCAAATGGTGGTTCCATTCCAACTTTCCTAAGGAATCTCCATATTACTTTCCATGGTGGTTGCTCCCATTTGCAGTCCCACCAGCAAGGTATGAGTGAAACTTTCCCCCCACATCCTCGACAAAATTTATTGGTGCTTGCATTCTTGATAATTACCATTCTGACTGGAGTGAGATGAAATCTTAGAGTAGTTTTGATTTTCATTTCTCTAATTGCTAGAGATGTTGAACATTTTATTCATATATTTATTGATCAATTGTATTTTTCCTTCTGTAAAGTGTCTCTTCAATTCCTTAGCCCATTTATTGATTGGATTATTATTTTTTTGGTGTTAAGTTTTTTGAGTTCTTTATATATCCTGGAGATTAATGCTCTATCTGAGGTGCATGTAGTAAACGTTTTTCCCCCGTTCTGTAGTCTCTCTCTTCACATTGTTGACTGTTTCCTTTGCTGAGAAGAAGCTTTTTAGTTTGAATCCATCCCATTTATTGATTCTTGATTATACTTCTTGTGCTTTAGGTGTCTTATTAGGGAAGTCAGATCCTAAGCTGACATGGTGAATATTTGGGCCTGCTTTTTCTTCTCTTAGGCACAGGGTCTCTGTTCTAGTGCCTAAGTCTTTGATGCACATTGAATTGAGTTTCATGCAGGGTGAGACATAGGGGTTTAATTTCATTTTTTTACATGTGGCTTTCCAATTTTCCCAGTTCCATTTGTTGAATAGGTTATCTTTTCTCCAGTGAATGTTTTTGGTGCTTTTGTCTAGTATGAGATAACTGTATTTATGTGGGTTTGTCTCTGTGTCTTCTATTCTGAACCATTGGTCTATGGGTCTGTTTTGGTGCCAATACCATGCCGTTTTTGTTACTATTGCTCTATAGTTTAGTTTAAGTTTTGGTATCATGATGCCTCCTGCTTCATTCTTTTTGCTAAGGGTTGCTTTGCCTATTCAGGGTCTGTTATTTTTCTGAATGAATTTCATGATTTCTTTTTCTAGTTCCACAATGAATGTCATTGGGATTTTAACAGGAATTGCATTAAATCTGTATAATGCTTTTTGTGGCCATTTTGACAATATTAATTTACCTATCCAAGAGCATGGGAAATCTTTCCATCTTCTAAGGTCTTCTTCAATTTCTTTCTTTAGTGTTCTATAAAAATCTTTAGAGGTCTTTCACCTCTTTATTTTTAGATTGATTCCCAAGTATTTACTTCTTTTTGAGGCTATTGTGACTGGGGTAGTTTTCCTGATTTCTCTTTTAGCAAATTCATCACCAATATATAGGAAAGCATTTGCTTTGATTTATATGTGTTGATTTTATATCCTACTTTGCTGAATTCACTTATTAGTTCTAGAAGTTTTCTGGTGGAATTTTTTTGATCTTCTAAATATAGAATGATATCATTGCAAATAGTGATAGTTTGAGTTCTTCTTTTCCTATTTGTTTTTTTTTAATATTTTTTTAGATGTTGATAGACCTTTATTTTATTCATGTATTTATATGTGGTGCTGAGAATCGAACCCAGTGCCTCACACATGCTAGGCAAGTGCTGTACCACTGAGCCACAACTCCAGCCCTTCTTTTCCTATTTGTATCCCTTTAATTTCTTTCTCTTGTCTAATTGCTCCAGCTAGAGTTTGTAAGACAATGTTGAATTTAAGAGGTAAAGAGGGCATCCTTGTCTTGTTCCGGTTTTTAGAGGGAATGCTTTCAGTTTTTCTTCATTTAGAATGATTTTTGCCTTGGGCTTAGCATGTGTAGTTTTCACAATGTTGAGGTATGCTCAAGTTATTCTAATGTTTTGAACATGAAGGGGTACTCTATTTTGTCAAATGCTTTTTCTGCATCTGTTGAGATGATCATATGATACTTGATGTGATGAATTATGTTTATTGATTTCTGTATGTTGAACCAACCTTGCATCCCTGGGATGAACCCCCCACTTGTTCATGGTGCACTATCCTTTTAATATATTTTTGTATGGGATATGTCAGAATTTTGTTGATAATTCTTCATCTGTCTTCATCTGGAGACTAAATAATACACTACTGAATGACAAATGGATAGCAGAAGAAATCAAGGATGAAATAATAAAATATCTAGAGGCAAATGGGAGTACTGATACACCATATCAAAATGTCTGGAACACTATGAAGGCAGTACTAAGAAGAAAGTTCATTTCATTGAATTCATTCATTAAAAGAAAAAAAAAATGTCAACAGATTACCTATCATCACATCTGAAGGCCCTAGATAAAGAAGCACAAATCAACACCAAAAGCAGAAGACAGGAAATAATTAAAATCAGAGCTGAAATCAATGAAATTGAAATAAAAGAAATGATTCAAACAATTGACAAAACAAAAAGTTGGTTCTTTGAGATAACAAATAAAATTGATAAACCCCTAACCACACTAATGAAGATAAAGAGAAAATTCAGTTTACTAAAATATGTAATGGAAAAGGAAATATTACAAAGGACACTACTGAAATACAGAAGATAATTAGAAACTACTTTTAAAATTTATACTCCGATAAAATTGAAAATCTTGAAGACATGAACAAATTTCTAGAGACATATGACGTACCCAAACTGAATCGAAATGTCATACACGATTTAAACAGATTAATTTCCAGGCCATGAAATAGAAGACACCATCAAAAACCTACCAATGAAGTAAAGCCCAGGACCAGACAGATTTTTACCTGAGTTCTATAAGACCTGCAAAGAAGAATTAATACCAATACTCCTCAAGGTATTCCTTGAAATAGGAAAGGAGGGAAAGCTTCCAAACTCATTCTATGAGACTAATATCACCCTGATACCAAAACTAGACAAAGACATATCAAGAAAAGACACTTTCAGATCAATATCCCTTTTTTATTTTTGGCACTTGGAATTGAACCCAGGGGCACTTTACTACTGAGATATATCTCCAGCCTTTTCATTTTTCATTTTCACACAGGGTATCTCTAAGTTGCTAAGGACCTGTTAAGTTGCTGAGGCTGACCTTTAACTTGTGATCCTCCTCTGAAGTGGCTAGGATTCCAGTTTTACTACTGTGCAGGGCTTCCAAAATGAATCTTATGATTATTTTATTTGCTTTCATATTGAGTTTACAACAAAGATTCTTGTAGTTATCAATAGGCTTTGGGGAACAAAGTAAATTTTAAGATTCTGAGTAAGTCATTAACAATATGGTCCTATGGTACCAATCATATTACTAATAGTATAAATTGGACTTGCTTTTTTTGTTAGCTGTTTAAGAACATTAGACCAATGTGTTCACTTTTGTCCTTAGTGGTAGTTACTGGAAGATTTTCAAGCATTTTTGTTTTAAATAAATTTTTACTTCAACAAATGCTATAGTTGAAGATAGGATCAGAGGCAACTGCTTTCCAAAAAATATAACAATGTTGCCTTTTTAGACATTTAATCAAGTTGCTGAACATTAATTTCAACAATATAATTTCATTTAATATAAAAAGTTAAACACGTTTAATTTGTCTGTAACATTTAAATTTATATTTAACTACTTCATATGAAAACAAATGTAACAAGAAACTCCATTATATTGTTAATCAGGTCTTTATCAATATTTATCTTCCAATGTATTCCTATTGCTGATCTAATTCAAAATATATCAGGTGAACCATTTTTTTCCTTGATACAATAACAGAAAAAAGTGACAAATTTGCACATCGGAGTTTATTCTTTATTTTAAAAAATTGTAGTCTTTTTTGATATACCTGACAGTAGAGTATATTCTTACTATTCATTTTCTTTAACATTCTTTGATAATTTTTCCGGCTTTTTAAACCACAAATGCTCTCTCCATGGCCATGCCAATCATGTTCTTTGTGGGAATGAACAAAACAAAATGACACAAATTTGATAACTCAGGGGAGTTTAATAAATATATTTGCAAATGTGTTTATAAAATATAGAAATATCACAAGGATTATGCCCAGATTGAAGCTACTACCTTTCTATGGTATGAAAAGTCAAGAGGAGAAATTACCTCCACTAAGAGGAAGAATGTCTTGTACAGCAAGCAAAGTTGATGTGAAATTTTACTTTTTGTGCTGAATACATCCAACCTGAGGCAATTTGGAAGGAGTCAGGGGAAGGAAAACGTTGCCTTCCTCTTCCTTCTTGTCTCCATTGGTTCCACTCTTCCCTTGGATGTCTAACTGGCTAAAAATAACCAACAGGCAATGACCAAAGGAACTTGCTATTGTGTGTTATGCAGGTATAACAAGTAGGTAAAAGAACAGGCCATGGCATAAAGATAATAGAAAATAGCTGGTTCATTAGCTTTGGACATTTGTATTTTATGCTGAAGTCCCATCTTCCTCTGGAGATAACTTACATATTTTTTTTAGGTTGATTATCAGTTATTTCTGGCAAATGTGACAGACTGGCAAATTTCTGGCAAATGAGACATGGCCCATAGATACATCCTTTATTTAAAATTAATACAGTTAGCTCATTTATCAATAAAATATTTTATATTTTGGATATTATGCAAGATATTAAGACTCAAGGACATCTTGTAGGCCATCTTTTCACACATTCAATTACTCTATCAAAACTATCTTCAAGCAAATTTCCCTTAATCAAAAAATATTTTTATTCTGGTACTTTCATGAATTTAGCACTCATCCAAGTGTTATGGATCCAGTAAAATAGGGAAGAACTCTTACTTCATTGAGTTTGTTTTCTATGCTGTTTTGGCCTTAGTAGCCTCTCTTCACTTTCGTAAAACATTCCACTTCTAAACCATTATTGCACTGTCAAAGGCACACTAATGACACCCCAAAATGTCCATGTTTTAATTACTAGAACCTGTGAATAAATTACCTTACAAAGTAAAAGGGACTTTGCAGATATGATCAGGGTTGTGGAGTTTGTGATGGAAAGATCATTATGGATTAGTAGGTGAGCCCCATCTAAGCTCATGGATTCTTAGAGAACTTTTCCAGGGCTTCAGATAGAGAAACCAATGGAGATGACATAGGATGCACTTCAACTTGACCCTCCATTTCTGGCTTTGGAAATGGAGGAAGTGATCATGAGTCAAGAAATGTCAGAAGTTTCTAGAAGTTGAAGAAAGCAAGGAAATACATTCTCCCCTTCCAGAAAGGAACATAGTCCTGCTAGCACCTTGATTTTGCCTAGTGAGACCTGTGTCAGACTACTGACCTCTAGAACTATAAAATAACATTTTTTCAGGATTTTAAGGCACTAGGTTAGTGGTATTTTGCTACAGTAGTAATAGAAAACTAACATATTTCTCTTCTACCAACTGTAGCATGATTATTCCTGGCATTGAAACCTATCCTCCTAGACTGCAATCACCTCTCTGTATTTTTAAGCATTTGAAGCATTTATTGGTGCTTATTATTATATTAGACAAACAGGAGCCTGTCTGCTTCTACATGCCCTTCTTATGACAGAGTCCCTATATTAACGGCCAAAACATTTTAGTGAAGTAGCCCCTGATGGGGATGTCTTAGGACATGAAGGGTCTTGCTGTTCTTCCAAAACCACACTTAAATTTGACTTAATCCTGGTGTCTAAAAAGAGGTTGCTTGTGAGGTCTAGATTCTTGAAAGTATTCTAATTGGCTGCAACTAATGGGCATTAGTGATTTCTCAGACTAGAGAAGAACTTCAGATTTATTCATATCTCTTAACGGAGCCTTTAGTCATTAAAGAAAAATTATAATAAAGGTGTCAGTAGCTGAACAGGCTTGCCAGTTCCTTGTTGGTTTGTAGTCTATTGAGGTTTTAAGCACTGACCATTTGCTATGTAAACATTGAGGTTGCTTTTATTTTTCAGAAAAGCAGTACAGTATGATACATAAGACCATGCTGCTGATGTCAGACGATCTGGAGTTCCAGCTCTGGTTTTTCTAGCAGCTAGTTATGTGACCATAGGCACATCAGTTCATCAGTTTTTCTTGCTGACCTTCAGTTTCTTCCTATGTACACATATGCAATACACTGCTTGGATAGTTGAAATTACATGAGCTAAAAAGCAATAAGCCACAGAGCATGCTGTCACATATACTACACTCTTTACAAATGTTAGCTATTATTTAAAAATAAAAGTAGAGCAATTTGGATTTACCAGGCAGCAGACTGCCTCGGCAACAAATATCATATCCAAAATCAAAGCAACAGGATGAGAAAAGGCAAAAGGGTTGTAACAGCTGCATCTATCCTCTTTTCATCTGAATAGCAAGAGCTTTTCCAGAATACCCCAAGCAGATGTACACTTAGTTTTACTGGCCCCATATGGCAATATAGCCATCCTACACATAGTCCAGACTGGAAAAATCAAGGAACAGCATCATCATAACTGGATTAGAGCAATCATGATTCATTGCCCAGAGTAATGAGACAGTAAATGTCTGGACTTGAAGTAGAAATTCAGATGAAATAGAAATTCTGTTAGCAATTAAGAAGGACTGAATAGGTAGAAAACAAACATTGTGTAGCACATCAACATTTTGTTTCCTTTCAATTATTTCTTTTTTGGAAGAATTATCTGGCAAACTCTGAGGAGAGTTCTTTGTGAGGACTTACACCAGTGTGGCAAAGTGTTAATATTATGTTACTTGGCAGTGTTTTTCATGTTTCCAAGTGTGGACACTTTGAATGTCCTTACTGTCATAGTTTTGATATGTGGTTATTATTTCTCAATGTGTGATCCAAAAATATATATTTAGGCTTTTAAAAATTAATACTGAAATGTTTTAATGCTTTTGGTTTAGTAAATGTTTCTTTCCAAGCACAGTTTCAGTTGTTATTTATAACAATTATAATATAAGGTTCACTTGTTATTAGGTAACAAAGAAAGCTTCCAAGGAAATTGTAGCTGCTGCTTCTTCCTTTTTTGTTTGTTCCTGTCATTGAGGTAACATTAAATTGGCAGGGATCTAGGGGCTATTGATGATATCAGGAAAAAACTTCCAACAATTCAGAGTAGTTTTCACTAGGTCACCTACCATGTGTTCCTTTCTCTTGAGAGAGTTGGGTTGCATTTTAAAAAATACAATAAATAAGTGCATTTGTAGTAAATTAAATGAAATAATTTATAGAAATAATTTAAAAACTCCTCTATTCTAAGTATGGGCTTTCCTATTTAATCACTCATAAATTCTAGTATATCACCTGGTCATGGGTCTCATCTGCTTGCTGTGCAGCTTATGTTCTTTCAAACAGCCAAGCCATGGTACTTTTTTGGTAGACTGTATTGGCTATATCCTCTTTTCCATCTGGTCAATAACACCAGTGCTACCATAATAAATATTGCAATTGCTTTTTGTGTTGTGTGCTTATTATGTAATTGGATCTGCATTAGAAGTTTTATATCCAATATTTTTTATTGAAATGGAGGTGACATTATCTTCATGTAACTCATTTTGCAAATGAATCAGCCAAGTAACATAAATTATCAAAATAGCTATAATACATGATATGCTAGGAAAGTGTGTTCTTTATTGAAGGGGACAGCTGCCCCTTAGCTACAATTATTGTCACCATGTGCTCAGGGGAACTGTATTACCAGATTTGGCTTTTTCAAAAGAATCTGGATATGTGGATTTTTAAGTATTCCTATATTTAAGAATGGCAATTGAATCATGCATTGTGGGTAAAACATTGTGGGTAAAACAAATCAAATGTACCCCAAGGGCTGCCACTGTGCCAGGTCTGCTCTATGAGACCTTGTAAGCCACATGGTACCAAACAGGTAATAAGTAGTTAAGTAGAATTCTAGCCAGATCTGGCTGGGTCTATCACAGTCCTTTTCTCTGATCCCCAGTGCTTTCTGGGCTCCAAACTTGTTTAAGTACTACCATCTAATTTTATTTCCTATTTCTAGGCATCTAAATGTTTCTAGAGTCATGAAACTAAATTGAATGTTTTTCAAAGTTATTTGCCCCCCTCTTATTAATCATTCCTTATTTTCATAGATTCTAATTACTGAGATGGTAAGAAACTCATAGGAAATTTGTTAGGAAGTGATTTGGGGATCAATAGATATGGACTAGAAAGGGAAAAGGCAGGATTAAGCAGAGGGAGAAGTTGCACTGCACTTAAGCTTTAACAAAGTCCTCTCAGAGCCAAGGGAAACTTTGAAATTAGAATAGGCCAGGGTGGGATGGGGGACTCAGGGTTTGTGCACTTGTATTGACCAAGAGTGGGATCTGGCTGCCCCCAGCAGGGAACTCTGTTCAAATGATTTTGAAGATGGCTGACAGCTGAAAGTTTTCTACTGGCAGTACTTCCCTGTCCTGTAATATCCTGTGAGGATATGCCCAAGCATAACAAGAATTTGCATATAAAATAACTTGTGATTCACAATACTCCATTCTCCTTCAGACACTGGCTGTTTCCTGTTTTCTGTAGGAGGGACAGGAAGGAAGTTTAGAAGGGAAAAGTAGACCATCCTCTCTAAGGAAGCCAGATATCCATGAGGGCATCCTTGATATCCCAAATATTCTCAACAACAAAGCTCTAAACACCCCAGATGAGGCTGAGGAAATGGATATGAAATAACCAGAAATTTCTGGCATTGTAGCCACTGTAATAGAAGTGCCAGCCAGACAGACAATTCAGGATTGCCATATCCGTACTTAGTCTGGCTGGCACATCAGTTGGCTCCAAATGGGCAGACAGGGATGAACCCTTGTGGGTTGGCTGCCAAAATGATTAATGGTTTTATTTTGTTTTACAAAAAATGTTATCTGTGTTTTACTGCTCATTATAAAGATGACATGCTTGGTCTGCATCTCCATGTGCCCCTAAGAGCACTTTGGTGGGATTTTGAACAGTTAATTAAATTTATGATTTATTAGAAATTAACCATTTATTATTCATTCTCCATATTATCAAAATGTATTTTTATATATCTTTAAGTTTTTGGCATCTTTACTTTAAACAATATTAATGCTATTCTAAATTTCTAGCTAGTTTATCAAAATGTTTTTCAAATGTAATGTTGTTCAACGTAATTCTATCATAATGTAATAATTAAATTAATGGTATATGTTCTTGCTAAATATTCTCAATCATGATTTTTTCATATTGATAGAAAGGTGGTCAAGGTATATTTCAGAAAATTTCTGAACTGGACTTTCACCAGATACTATACAGTAAATAGGTTATCACTCAGTTTTCATAGATTTATCCAGAAACAGAAAACAATTCCCATTTTCTTCTGATCTTTCCTATCTCCTGGCTCAATTCTGCCAGATCATTTCTATTCTACACAACTCTTAGTGGCCTTCCAAAATTATTAATTTAAAAAAGAGACTCAGCAATACTTTGAAAATGAAAAAGCTCATTTATGGATTCTTCCCTTGCTTTATGGGTTATGGCACCCTAGAGGGTCACACAAATCTTCATGATATCCCAAGTGTTAACTTTAATGTTTGTATCTTTAATTTAGTTGAAAGATGTGTAAAATCTCATATAGTCCAATAGCTCCCTCATGGCTAAACATATAAAATTGGGATTAAAGCATGCTATTCCAATATATATCAACCATAAAGAATACCCAATGATTTATTTTCAAATCAGTATTTCCAGATTGTACAATGTGAAAGACCAATTGTTATTTTTTCTCCATGAGATTTATTTGTGACTAAATCTTAGTTGTTCAAAGATTGTCTTGATATCCACATTTCCTCTGTGTTACCCTACTACCCTAATGTAGTTTAGACATTAAAATAAGTTCATCACAACCTCCCAACACAAGTATCAGGAGGGCATTAGTAAGTCCATGTTGATGTCTATAAACACTGTTTTCCTATTTTTCCAACTCTTTAGAGTTACTTGCTTTCACTTTATTATTCCAAAATTGGAAACTGATATTATTGATAATGATCACCATACTTAGAGAGGGAACTGACTGTTAAGATAAATTGAAACTCCTACTGTTTTGAATGGGGTGTACTTTCCAGTGGTTTCTGCCAGAGCTGCTATTTAGCATTACTCATGATTTTGACATTCCATATTGGTTGCTCATCAGTTTGGACTAGTATCCAGTCCCACCAAAAAAATTTCTCTCTGAATATTCCATATATTAAACAGAATTAAAAATCAAAAGAACACATTGTGAAGCATATTTTAATATTATAATTTACATAAAAACATTATGTGTCTCACCTTCTTGCAAAAGGAAATGAGTAGTAAAAATAGGATATAGATGTTTTTTAAAAATGATTTAGAGACATTTTCTAAGTTTGGAAGGGATATTGGTAAATTTACCCAAAATTCAAGGCAGAGGTAAGTTCTGATAATATTTAAACTACAATTGCATTTAAGTAGTGCTATAAAATGAATAATGCAGCTGAATTTCATATCCTTCTATATTTCTCTGAAAATTACCATTCATGAAAATTGTTTATAATGTCAGCATTTTGTAATTTTATAATGTAATCCATTAATTATTATTTTTCTATAGCTGTATTTATTAAATAAACTGATTAAATACATTTTAGGCTGATCAATTCATGTTTCATAAACCACCACATTTGATACCATTATACTGGCCTTCTTGTATCCCTTGGAAATTGCCTAAAAGGCTTTCTTCATAAACATTGCTTTTTGCTGACACTGTTAGACCATGGAATGAATGAAGTACATTCTTTCTTTCTTTTTTTTTTTTTTTTAACAAAGAAAAAAGAAATGTTACCTAAGCAAAGTTTTAGAGAAATTCATGGTTTCTAAAACTTCTTGTTTCAGTCTAAATATACTTTAAAGCAAATTGGTCTCCTATTCTGATGAAATATTATTTCTCATTTGTTTAAAATGAGTGTTGCAGCTATTTGGTTTATTTATGTTTGTTCTATATTATGGTCTGTATATGAAGTATCCCCCACAGACTAGTGCTGAAGGCTTTTTCTGCAATGCAGCAATATTCAGAAGTGGGGCCTTCCAGAAGGTAAATGGATCATGAGGCTCTGACCTCATCAATGGATTAGAAACTGTTGGTGTGGGGCATAGTTGAAGGAAGTAATCACTGGAGGTGTGTCATGGAAGAATGTACCTTCTCCCCCAGTTCATTTCTCTCTCTCTTACTGCTTCTTGGCTGAGGTAAGAAACTTTCCTCCTCCACATGCTTCTGCCCTGATGTTCTGCCTTGCCTCAGGCCAAAGCAATGGAGCCAGCCAACCATGTCTGAAACCACTGTAATCCTGAGCATAAATCTTTCCTCCTCTCAGTTGTTTTTCTCAATTAATTTGTGCCAGCAATGAAAAGCTAATACAGTTTGTTATATATTTAGTATGGAGTTAAACTTCATGAAATACTACCTGTATGAATTTAAATGATGTTCTAATAAACATAAAATAATGTCAGCAAAATTTCATGTTTATTTAATTTTAAAATTAATATGATAGCATTTAAAATGAAGAAATACACTTTTTTGACCAAATTTTCATTAAATCTTTAAGGGATTATAAGCATTGTGAAAACAGGAATAAGATCTTTTTCCTGGGTACCAGAATTCAGCATAGCACCTGATGTATAAAAGTCATCCAATAACTTTCTTTGGATTATAAATATAGAAATTTGGTTAATAAATGACATAATGGTTAAATACCTTTTAATAAAATGGAGTAATAAAATTTTTAGTGTTTTCAAAGAGTTTTTTTACCAGATTATTTTCCCCAAATTGTAACTACACAATAATACAATGTAATTTCTTCTCTCTTCCATATAATGTTTAGTGAATGTTTATGTGTCTTAAGATTCAGGAATCTACAGAGGAGAGGTGAACAACTTGATGTAATTTAGTGAGATATTTTTGTATCTAGAATTGTAGATTCTTGATTATACTATTTTCTCCCAAACCAATGTCTTCTGCCTTTTTTTATCCTATTCCCACCCCCATTACTCATAAATTTCTTCTTATTCCTTTCACTTCTGTCCATTCTCTTATGAAATTCCATCTGTGATTTGACTTAGCCTCCAGAGGTTAGTGGCCATGCTATTAGGAAACAAATTAGATTACTGTAATAAATGCTGATCCAAATTCCACTTGTGCTCTCAATGTTACACAAGATTTTTTTTGTATCTAATCATCTTCTTCCCTTTTACCTTAACAAATAAGAAAAATATACTACAAATATTCACTTATCAGATACTCTTCTATTTTTACCTCACTTTTAATCCTCATGAGTTTGTATATGTCTTCATTTAACTATTAGATTGTAGTTTATTTACAAGATAGTTTCATTCACTCTAATTCTCCATTTCTGGTTTTCAGGATAGCCAACTTTTTAATTACTAGAGTAATAATCTTTATTTGTTCTATATATTCTTAATTTGCTTTTTGTATACTTTCTAGGAGATTTGATTAAGTCTACATTTAATGAGTTTTAAAAAGAGATTTTTTAATATTAGATTTAAGTTCACAGTAAAATTGAGCCAAAGGTATAGAAATTTCCCATGAATCTCTTTGCACTCACAATATAGCAACTTCTCACAATAGATTTGTGGTAAATTTGTTAGGCCAGTCACCTACATTGACCCGCCATTATCACATGAGTTCCTTTAGGGTTCACTCTTGTACATTCTGTGGGTTTTGATTAATGTATAATTGCACATACTAACATTGTGGTAAATGCAGAATAATTTCACTGCCCTAAGAACCACCTATGCTTACTTACTCATCACTCCTCTAACCCCTAGTGACCATTGATCTTTTTATTAATTTATTTAGGAAAAGACAGACACAGTTCTGTCTTTTCCTAAATGTCATGTACAGTAGTTGGAGATATACAGTAGTTGAGTAGTTGGAGTAGTTGCAGCCTTTCAGGTTTTCTTTTTTTCACTTAGTAATATACATTTTTATCTCCTCCATTTCTTTTCATAACTTGATAGTTTTTTTTTTAGTGCTGAATATTACTCCATTGTCTCAATATACCACATTTAATTTATCTTTTTGAAGAACATCTTGGTTGCTTCCAAGTTTTGGCAACTAGAAACAAGCTTCTATAACAAGCATTGGCACAGTTTTGTGTGGACATAGGTTTTCAGCTTTTTTTGTTAAATACCAAAGAACATTTTTTGTTTTTTTTTGCTTCTGTGGGTAAACTCTATTTTGTATGAAAGTGCCACACTGTCTTTCAAAAAAAAACTGTACTATTTTGTATTTCCACCAGCTGTGAATGACTTGCTGCTGCTCCACATCAACATTTACTATTGATTTTAAAAAATTATTTGTATCATATTATCAAGAGGTCTTTCTGAACCACCAAATGCCAATATATCAAGGCTTTTTCTGAATTATGTTTCTGCAGTGAAGAGTTAGCCGCCATTTTCTTTCATTTCATATGTGTGCATCTGAGATTCCATGTCTTTGATAGTACATAATCATGCTAATATTGTTACTATCAATAACAATAAGAATATTAATATTCATTACCTTTGTGTGAAGCCATTTATTTATAAAAAATTTCAGTTAATGTTCATCCTGTGAGGAAATACTGTGAAATGGTAGGAAGAAAACTAACAGAGGAAGTCAAACATGAATTAAATTTATATTACTTTTTTTTCCCTTTTGCAAGCAGGTACTATTTATTAACTAACGAGATTACAAAAATACCATGAGAAATACCTTAGTTCATCCTTCTAATAGGAGTGTTGATATGATCTTTCCTGTTGTCAAAATCTCCTCCTTCTACAAAATGGGTGGTCATTTTCTTCATTCTGCCTTGTGAAGAAGATTTAAAAGGCCATAGGAAGTTACTTGTTCCTTTGAATCATTTTCTGACAGTGTAGATCTCTTAATCAGATCCTTCTTACAGATAATGCCATACTTACCAAGAGATAAAGCAATCAAAGTGTTATCTGTCAAGTCAAATAGTTTCTTATTGATTTTGCCACATCCACACTTGTAGATTAGTTCTTTCATTGACTTCAGGTTTGGTACTCCCATGGTTCTATGATCCATAGTATGTTAATTGAAGCCTGCGGAGATTAATCCAGGTGCCACTGAGTATCTGGGGAAGGTAAAGCTGCAACTCCTTATGGTAATTTGGGCTCATTTCATTCATACTTCTTGTACTGATGACAAATGGCATTTTGGGTTCTGAAGGTACATAGAATTTGCCAACTTTTCTTGCCATCCTAGTCATTTGAACCTCAATTCTGTACATCTGCCTATCTTCCTTGTGATAGTGCTTGGATTTTTCATAGATGTGCTTCCTGTTTCTTTGCCTTTTAAAGCATCTTTGGGCAAACCTCTTTCTCAGGCCTTTTACCTTCAGTTCCTCAAAATTGATTCGCTTTTTCTTAAGGGTTTCCGGCACAGTGGGAACTTTTTCTTCTCTTCAGTACCTTCCATAGTCCCAGCCCAGAACAAGAGCTTATATTACTTTTTACAAATAAGAACTAAGACCAAAAACCCTCTCTTGCAACTTGCAAGAAAAAAAGAGACAAAAATGGCTTTAGGAATTACACCAATAAAGAATTAATATGTGATTTTTCTATTAGTTTTTTAGTTCTTCCATACCAAATTAGAATTTTTCTGAAAGTCAGAGCATTAACATAAGTGTGAACAGAGATGGTTTCCTTTCTGGAACTTTAAGGAAGATTCCATTTCTTTATTTTATTAGCTTATAAAGGCTGTCTACATTCCTGGTCTTGGGGCCCTCTGCATTCGTCAAGGCCAACAAAGGCATACTGAATTCATGTCACATTATATCACTATGACCCTAGTGCTGCCTACTGTCCAGTTCCTGAGGATTCATGATGATTAAACTGGGTCACTGAGAATATTCTCCCATCTCAAATTCACCTGGAAATCAATCTTAATTGCATCTTCAACCTCAATTCCCTTTGCCATGTAACATAACATATTCACAAGTTCTAGTTCTTAGGACCAGGACATATTTGGCAGCCATTGTTCTCCCTATCCTAAGTATCTAAGAAAATCCCAATCCCACAGACTGTCAATAAATGGAAGCTATAATTATTCATTCAATAAAATATGTAGTAATTTATTTTACAAATATTATTTAAATTTTCACTAATTATATAATGCAAAAGAACCCTGAAGATAGGCAAGACAGTTATTGTAACCTATGAAAGTTATAGATATTTTGCTTTCCACGATTGCTCCTTTGCTTAATAGAAAGCTAATCAACGAACAGTTTTTAGCCAAGAAAATATATACCACACTTGTTAATTAGTTTATATTTTTGAAGCATAAAACTATAAAAAGATGGTAATGCTTAATTTTGATTTGAGGCCACACAAAACATTACATTTTTTTACTTGCTAAGTAGCATGTTTACTGTTATTCAAATCATCATGTTTTTATAAAGAAACAGATATTCAAACTAATATTTCAAGATCTTTGTTTACTTATATTTAATTGCAGGTCTAGTATTCTTATAATCATTACTTGTTTTGAGCACTGCTGAGGCAACTATTAAGTGTTCTCTTTTTTGACTTTTAAAAAATTTCCAGTGGGAACAATTATTGTACAATATCAAACAGTGGTAAGGGAAAACTAGCTTCCGATGGCATAAAATCACTGCTTTCTTTCATTTGGGATTCTTGATCTCATTAATGGCCAGAAATTGCATGAGAAGCTTTTCCATTTAGACAATTAACTTATTAATCCACTTCATGTGGCATCCGTTTCCTCATATATAATTTTTCAGAAAGATTACTCATACCTCCTTACACTCAGGGCCCATTGCTATTTTCAAATGCAATATATAATTACTAGATGGTAGAAAATACTAAAATAAAGCACCTAAAGGAAGTTATTCGCCTTTGGAAATGAAAAATCACAGGCAAATCATTTTGTAAATCTCTGATAGTCAGATATTGAGGGATAGTATTTGAGTAATTCATTTTCTAACTCAGTGCATTGTATGCTTAGACTTTGGTGCAATTTGGCAAATCAAGACTTTTCATGGAGACTGGAGGACAATTTCATTCACAGCAAAGAGATTTTTCAGCAATAGATGACTAAAGTCACATAGAGCTCTGTAAACGGAATTGTTATATAGGTCTCCTCTCATTCCTTTTTCTCAGTCTGGAGCAAAATGCATACTTAAAAGTAAGAGAAAATAGAAAATATTCATTTGAAAATGTATTTCTTTTACAAGTGGGAATTAAGATTTAAAATAGTATCTTGCTCAACAGAATCCTTGAGAGAAAGTGAGCTCTGATTAATTACATATTTAATTTATAAAGGGCTAATTAGAAATACCTTTTCATTGCAAATAATTCTAAAATACTTTAAAGTTACTTTCTAACCTGCAAAAATCTGCTTCAGTATCTTATGCAATAAATTTAATCATATTTTCAATCCAGAATATTTCATTAAAATAGGAATAAAATATGAAATAAAATGGTTAATAGACATGTAGAGGAGTAAATTTATCTATACTACTGTATACTATATATATATAGTTTGTAATACTTCAAGATTACCCTCATCAAGTGTCAGAATGTTTTGGTGAATCAGCACCAATCTGTAAAATGAGTAAGAAAATTATTTAAACAGTTTGTTATAAACACAGGTAAAACATAAATCATAATCTTTCATGCAAAGGAAAAATACTTTTTGGAGGCCAGTTCAACCATTTATTTTCTTTGGTACATAAGAAAAATAAAGTTTGGTGGTTCATTTTCAGAGTACAGTATTTAGCCTTCAACATAAAATGGGAATATAAGAAACATGCAGAGGGAAATTAGAACAGAGTGGAAAGTTACACAGTATCTCTGTAGCTTATGGATTTCTTTAAATAACCCAATTAGCCTTTTTGAGCTTCCCAACATGTATTGAATCATAGCCATTTTAACTATAGCCCTTCCCTTTGTCCTCCTCAATTTTAAAATTAGCCAATCATGTAGACTGAAACCCCACGTTCCTCCCATCAGAGCAAGGTGCAGTGCTGGGTTAGGTGTAAAGACAGGAGGATTGCCTGTCCAAGTGTGCTTGGTTTCCAGACTGTGGGAGCATACCCTTCTGTGGAAGGACATTTTGCCTTGCTGAGCTATTCCTGAATACACGTCTGATTCTTATGACACCCCAGTATTTCTAACAGTATATTCAATAGCGTATAATGAGGAGGAAATCTTTGTTAAACAAAAGAGAAAAAGACATAGCTGAGATTTCTTTGGTTAGGTTCTGCTTAGTGTGAGCCTTTATGTAGTTAAGTAGAGAAAAGACATGCGGTGTGTATGTGTGCATGTATGCACAAATACATACATTGCATAATTATTTTCAGTTAAGTATTTAATCATTGTCTGAAGAACTGTCAAGAATTATTTTGGAGAACATTCCTTTAGTTGAAATGACTTAGATTATGCAAACAAAATATTTATCTATTTCCTGCTCTGTGTGTGGCCTTGATCAAACTATTTACCTCCCTTTCAGCCACATACTATGTTCCTCAGTTTATTCATCTGAAATTTGCAATATGAGTTGAGTTCAGGAATGGGAGCAGAAGGTATTCCTTAGCTTGGATCTACAATGTGTTTGGTGTTGGAATTTAGCCATTCATTGGCATGTTTGCTTTGCCTGATAAATGGGTGGGTCAGGCCTGCCCCAAGTACATTACCATAGGGATTGTCTGGTCCCTTGAGAGGGAATACATTGTAAATGAAGACAGAGTTAGGCAAAGAAATAAAAATAAAACAATAAGAAAGATAAAAATTTCACATCAGTGCAAATCCTTAACATTTGGGGAAAAGAGTGATTCTTTGTAAAGTTTTGACAAGAGTGGCAACAGCATTGTGTGTGGTAGTGTACATGTTATTGTAGGAAGAAGGGTTGATGAATTTTGGGATCCGATTCTGAGTAGATTTTTCTTTTTCTTTTAATGTACAGGAAAATCTCGAGGATTCCCTTAAAATTGGGGGGAGAAGGAAATTTCTTAAGCTGTATTTCTACATTAATTGGTGGCATAGAGTTGAAAAATCTTGAGCTATATGAGAAGAGTATGATTGATTCATGTTTTAGTTTAAAGGTCCAGATGAACAATGACAATAGAAACATTGTAAACTCTCAAATAAATGTTAAACTGTGTTTATCAATAAGTGAATGCCACTGCACAGACACAGATCTGATATACCTTTTTACCATATGTGTGAAGTGAACTCAACCCTTGACAGCATTTTTTTCCATTCTGTTGTCTTAGCTGTGCACCACTTGATCAAATAACTGTAATTAAAATTTAACAGTAGTCTATGTACAGTCTAAATGTTTGAAGAAACTCAGTTATTATTATGTTGATGATAGGGTTCATACTTTAAAACATCAAGTTAAAAGAAATTGATCCAATCACCTGGTTAATTCATACTTAAGAAAAAAATATGATTTTTTTGTGTAGCCTATGAAAAAATTGACTAATTTACTATTTTTAATTTTGGGGGAATTGTTTAGATTCATATACTGATCAGGAGTTCTCTAAAGAATATTATTAATAGCATTTACCAGTTCTCACATATATTCAGGTGTTTTATCATATTGAATTTATGTTTCATTCTACTTAATAGATCCTACTTTTCTTTATTATACCTTATATTAATCCTGCCAACTATACCTCCTTCTACTGTTTTGTGATTCAACTAATTTTATTACATTCTTCCACATTTTTAAAATTTCCAGACATGAGCCAGGCATGCTTACAATCCCAACTACTTGGAAGGTTGAGCCAAGAGGATTGAAAGTTTGAAGTCATCCTGGAACATTTAATGAGACCCTGCTGCAAAATTTTAAAAGGGTGGGGGAGAGGAGAGGCAGGGGAGGAGGTGCTACGGATGTAGGTCAGTGTTAGAGTGCCTCTGGTTTCAATCCCCAGCAACACACACACACACACACACACACACACACACACACACACAATTTGCAGATGTTATTTGATTTAATGTGTAATTTGTGTATGCTCAAAAATATTTTTATAGATAGTATAAGGAAAAATATGCTTTCTGTCAAATGTGCTAAAATGTTAACCTCTTAGCAATGACTGAAACTCTAAATAATTTTTTTTTTCAGAGAAATATCCTGAGTATTGATTTTCAGCCAAGCTTGTCTCTATTTTAAAGGTCAAAATTTTCAAACGAGACTAACTTTTTATGTGGTTTCCTAGCACATCTGTTTTTAGTTTCAGCTAAATATAAGAGGTTAAAAATCAACCAAGGATGAAAATATTCAAGGAAAAAAATCAGGTTTCTTTTTCCAAATATCAAAGGGGAGTCTTGCAAATGTTAAGAAAAAGCATTTTAGCAATAAAATGTAATACATCTTCTCTTTGGAATAGGTGGAAATTTAATTTTAATTGAAATATTATTTTCATCATTAGTACACAATAAAACAACACATACAATTTAATAGAAAAAAAAATGTATTAAGATTATAATTATAGCTGAGTGTACTGGCCTGTAATTCCAGCTACTCAGGAGGTTGAGACAGGAGGAACATAAGCTGGAGGCCAGCCCTGGCAACTTAGCAAGACCTTGTCTTAAAAAAAGTTAAAAAAAGTAAAAAATAAAAGGAGTTGGAGATAGAGCTCAGTGGTTGGTATAGCATTTGCAAAGAATGTTCCAGGCCCAGCATTCAATCCCCAGTGCCACACACACAATAAAAAAGATTATACCTTGGAATTGATGTCAAATGTCATGTGGTATGCATTTTGTCCAAGATGGTGGACAAGATTTCTACTTTCCTGGTATATCTAACCTATGTAATTCCCTAGGACTGTGAATATAATGGCTTTCTGAGAGTAGATTATATTATGCAGCAAAAGCAATTTGCATAGGATTATAAATTAATGTCTAATCATTAACCTTAACATATGAAGACTGTTTGGTTTTCTTTGCTTCTCTCATGAGATCACATAAATCTGGGCTATAGGTTAGAGAAGGATGAAATCAGACTTTCTAAGCATGAAGGTTTGACATGCCTTTGCTGCTTGAAGAGACAGGCTACGTAGTAAGCAATGAGGGTATTCTAGTTCCTGGAGTCAGTGAGTAAGTAATGACCTTCATTACTTCAATCTCATGGAAGTTAATTTATAAAACCACAGTGAGCATGGGAGTGAATTTTATGTGTAGGAACTCTATAAGATATACCTGCTTAATTGACACCTTGATTTAGTTCTTTCTATGCTTTCAATAGAGAGCCCACTAGTAGGACAGATTTCTGACTTACAGAATTATTACTCAAAAACGGGTGTTGTTTTAAGACTGTACATTCTTGGTCATTTGTTTTGTAGGTTAGAAAGCTTATGTGTGTCCTAAAAATTTACCCCCCAAGAAACTGTCATGTAATATAGTATTTAACAATATTTTAATATAAAAATTAAATATGATCAAAGTAATCAAAATCATACCCAAACAAATATATCAGACTATGAAGTGTATATGTGGCCATGTCTTGGGTAGATTTTTTTTTTTTTTTTTTACTGGTGCATTGTAATTATACAAAGTAATGGAATTCCTTGTGATATGTTTGTACATGCACATAACATAATTTGGCCAGTTTTATTCCCTAGTACTACCTCTTTCTCTTTACTCTTCCTTTTCCCTGATCCCCATCTTGTACTCTCTAGTCTTCCTTCTATTTTCATGATACCAGTGCCTTTTTTCCTCTATCTTCCACGTATGAGAGAAAACATACAGTATGTCCTAAGTCCTATTGAGGAGATCCTTGCCTGTGTCTATATGTCAGAGTGTTGATTGTATTTTTTTATTTTAGCAGTTTCTAATTTTCTGGTCTAATTCATAGGTCTCTGATCCATTTTGAGTTTATTTTGTGAATGGTGTGAGGTAGGAATCTAGTTTCATTTTTTAACATAAGGATATCTACTTTTACTTGCATCATTTTATTTTTAAAGGCTATGTTTTCTCCAATGTATGTTTTTGGCACCTTCATTAAGAATCAGATGACCGTATCTTTGTGGGTTTGTCTCTTTGTCTTCTATTCTGTTCCATCTGTTTATGTGTCTGTATTTACAATAGTACCATGCTGTTTTTGTTATTATGGGTCTATGTTATAATTTAAAATCAGGTATTATCATTGTTGGTGGGACTGCAAATTGGGCAACCACCTTGGAAAACAGTTTGGAGATTCCTTAGAAAACTTGGAAATGGAGCCACCCTTTGACCCAGTTGTCCCACTCTTTGGCTTATACCCAAAAGCTTTAAAATTAAAATAATACAGTGACGCCACCGCATCTTTGTTATTAGCAGCTCAGTTCACAATAGCCAAGCTGTGGAACCAACCTAGGTGCTCTTCAAAAGATGAATGGATAAAGAAAATGGGGTATATATACACAATGGATTATTACTCAGCCATAAAGAAGAATGAAATAACAGCATTTGCTGGTAAATTGATGGAACTGGAGAATATCATGCTAAGTAAAATAAACCAATCCCCCAAAACCAAAGGCTGAATATTCTTTCTGGTATGTCATGCTAACCTAAACAAGGGAGATTGGAGAGGAAAGGAATAGAAATCCATTGGATTAGACAAAGGGGAATGAAGGGAAGGAATGGGGGGAAGGAGAATTGAAAGGACAGTAGAATTAATTGGACATAACTTTCCTAGCCTTGTATTTGAATACATGACCAGAGTAACTCTGATTCATGTACAACCACAAGAATGGGATCCTAAATAGAATAAATTATACTTTTTAGATGTATATTTTGCCAAAATGCATTCTACTGTCATGTATAACTAAAAAGAACATTTTTTTAACAAAAATAAATCAATGACAGTGCCCCAAGTGGAGCGACTGCAACAATCAACATACAAAAATAAAAATAAAATAAAATAAAATCAGGTATTGTGATGCCTCCATCATTTTACTATCCCACCCACCCCCTGCTCAGGATTGCTTTGTGTATTCTGGGATTTTATTCTTTCATATGAATTTAGGATTCTTTTTTCTAGTTCTTTGAAGAATAATGTCTTTCACATTTTGGTAGAAATTGTATTGAATCTGTAGGTTGCATTTGCTAGTATGACTATTTTAATGATATTAGTTCTGCCATCCAAGAACATGGTAGGTCTTTTCTTCTAATGTCTTCTTTAATTTCTTCCTTTAGCATTCTCTAATTTTCCTCATAGAGGTCTTTCACCTCCTCCATTAGTTATATACCTAGGTATTTTTTTCTCCTGAAGCTAATGTGAATAGAAATGTTTTCCTGACTCTTTTTTTAGAAAATTCATTATTGATGTATAGAAAAGCTATTTATTTTTGTATGTTGATTTTGTGTTTTGCTACTTTGTTGATTTTTTTATTAGTTGGAAATCTTCTAGTGCAGGTTTCTTGATCTTCCATATATAGGCTAGCAATGATAATTTGACAATTTTCTTATTTGTATCCCTTTAACTTCCTTCTCCTGCCTGATTGTGCTAAGATTTCAAGTATTATATTGAATTGGAATTCTGAGTTAGATATTCTTGAGTTCCTGATTTTAGAGATGTTTTCTCAATTCAGTATGATATTGACATTGGGCCTGTCACATATAAGCTTTATGATGTTTAGTAAGTTCCTATTAACTCTGGCTTCTTCATTATTTTTACCATGAATAGGTATAATTTTTTTCAAAGAATTTTTTCCTTGTTTTGAGATCACCCTGTGATTTTTGTCCTTAATTATATTTATGTGATGAATTATACCAACTGATTTTTATATGTTCACCCATACTTACATCCATAGAATGAGCACAACCTTATTGTGGTGTACAATATTCTTAATATTTTTGACTTGCTTTTATTTTATTAGGAATGGTTGCATCTAGATTCATCAGGAACATCCATCTCTTATCTTTACATATCTTTATCTGTTCTTGGTGTCAAGATGATGCTTGTTATGGTTTGGATGTGAGGTCTCTCCCAAAAGTTCACCTATGAGACAATGCAAGGAGGTTCAGAGGAGAAATGATTGGATTATAAGAGTCTTAACCCAATCAGTGATTTAATCCCCAGATAGGGATTTAAGTGAATGGTAACTGAAGTGGTAGGGTATGGCTGGAGGAGGTGGGAATTGGAGTATGGCTTTGGGTATATATTTGTATCTGGCAAGTGGACTCTCTGCTTCCTGATCACCGGGTAAGCTGCTTCCCTCCACCACACTCTTCCACCATGATGAGTGGAAGAGATTCCTCATCTCCAGCCTGAGGAATGGAACTGGCCTTCTGTGGCCTAAGGTCTCTGAAACCATGAGCTCTACATCAACCTTTATTCCCATACAGTTGTGTTGGTTTAGTCCTTCAGTCATAGTAGTGAAATAGCTGACTAAAACAATGCTGGATTCACAGAATGAATTTGGAAATGTTCCCCACATTTTATTTCATGGAATAATATGTAGAGCATTGGTATTAGTTCTTCTTTAATCATCTAATAGAATTAAGGTGAAAATATATCTGGTGGTTGTTTTTTGTTATTGTTCGAAAGCATTTTTGTTACTACTTCAACCTCAATTGCTTGTCATTGGTCTCTTTAAGTTTTCATTATCCCCTTGTTTCAATTTTGGTAGGTCATATATATCTAGAAATTTTTCCATTTATTCCAGGTTTTATAATTTATTAGAATAAAAATTTTCATAGTAGTCCCTAATTATTCTCCTGAGTTCACTGATTTCTATTGTGATACCTCCTTTTTCATCTCTAATTTTGTTGAATTAGTTCTTTTGTTTCTTTTACTTAATTTGGAATAATCAATTTTATTCATCTTTCCAAAGAACCAAATCAAGTACCTTGATCTTTTGTATTTTTTAATATCATTTTCATTCATTTAATTTCTGATGTTAATTATTTCCTTCCTTCTACTGGATTTGGAATTTGTTCTTATTTTTCTAGGACGTTTAGTTGTATCATTAGTTTTTTTTATTATTTGAGATATTTCTGATTTGTTTATGGTAGGCACAAATAGGTATAAAGTTTTCTCATAGAACCACTTTCATGTTGTCTTAGGGATTCTGATGTGCAGTATCTTTATTCTTGTTTGATTCTGGGAATTTTTAATTTCTCTACTGATTTCTTCTGTGGAGTATTTGTCATTCAAAAGTGTATTGTTGGCTCCATTGTTTGTGGAATTTTTGTAGTTTTTCTTGCTGTTGATTTCTAGTTTGATCCCATTATGAACTTGTAAGATATAAGAAATTATATCAAACCTTTATTGAAAAAGACTTGTGACTTAAAATATTTTCTATTTTAGAGAAAGTTCTAACTGAGCTGAGAAGAAAATGAATCCAGCTATTGTTTGATTAAATATTCTATAGATGTATTTTAGATCCATTTTATTTTGTAATATTTTTTATGTCTGAAGAATCTTTACTGATTTTATGTCTGGATAACCTATCTATTGGTAAGAGATGTGTGTTGTAATCAACCAGTATGATTGCAGTGGGGTCTCTCTGAACCTTATGTCAACTAGTGTTTTTATGTAATTAGGTTCATCAATGTTTGGGGCATAAATATTAACTATAATTTTATTTCCTTGATGGATTTTTCCTTTATGAGTCTGACATCAACTTCTTTGGTTTATTAGTTTGAAATCAACATAACTCTTGGAACTAATTTTAGATTACAGTGTTCTTTGTCAAATATGAGAGTCACTTTTTCTGCTTGCTTTTGTGCTCTGTTTGCATGAAATATTTTCCATTCTTTTACTTTCATCCTATAGTTGGCTTTGCCTGAGAGGTCAGTCTCCTGCAGACACTATGTTGTTGGGTCTTGTTTTTTAACCCACTCTGCCAGCTTATGTGTTTTAATTGAATGCTTGAGAGCATTTATATTTTTTGTTATCACAGAGAGATAATTATTCCTGTCGGTTTGTTTTTTGCTTTTTTTTGGTGGTGCTAGGGATTGAACCCAGGACCTTGTGCTTGCGAGGCAGGCACTCTACCAACTGAGCTATATCCTCAGCTCTCCTGTCGTTTTGATTTATGTCTAATGTTTAATTCAGCTCTAATTCTTATTAGCTTAATCACTCTTCTAAAGATAGTCATCCTTTCTTGAGCTCTGGAGTTTACTTTTTACTTTTTCTTTGTGTGTGTTGAATTTCTTTAAATATTTTCTTCAGTGGTATCTTAGTACTTTTGAATTATTTTACCTTATGCTTATCTTAGAAGGCTTTTATTTCTTCTACAATTTTGAAGGGTAGCTTTGCTTGATAAGGCAATCTTGGGGTGACACACATCATTCTAAGCTCTCTTGGACTTTAGGGTTCCTGTAGAGAAACCATGTATTTTTGTGATTGGGTTTTCTCCTTAGACTTTTAAAATTATATTTTTATTCATTTTAATTATGTGTCCTGGAGAGATTTGTTTTTGATCTTGGCTATTCAGAGTTATAAATGCCTCCTGTATCTTGATATTTACTTCCCAAAGATTAGAAAATTTTTGTTGTTGTTTCACTGATAAGGTTATCAATGTCATTATCATATATCTTGGTTCCTTCTTTTATCCTAATTACTATTATGTTTGATCATTCAATCTTTTATCTTATGTTCTTCTTTGTTGATGAATCAGTGTTCAAGTACATATAGGTTGTTTTTAGGGCCTGAAATTATGTCTTCTCTGTCTTCTTCCCTATTTGTGAGACTTTTAACTGTTTTTCAAAATTTGATTTATTTACTTCATTTCCAGTTTTTCTGTTTTGTTCTTTTGCAAAATATCTACTTCTTTATTAAAATGCTCTTTCATGTATTTTCCTCTTAGATAATTCCATATATCTTTGTTCATTTCATCTTTTCCAATTTTTTGTCTAATATTTTATCTACTTTAATATCTGTGGGTTCAGTTAATATGTAGTTACAAACCTTTGGAAGCATCTTTTTCACCTCTTTTCTCGGGTCTTCTGAGGTCCTATATTTTTGCTGATTTGTTAAGAGATGGATTCTGTTTCTCTGTGTATTCTTTAGTTAGTAGTTATATCTTTCTAAAAAATCTTGGGATAGCCTATATCTTAGTTTCAACACATGTTATTAGTGTAATTAAAGTGCTAATTTCAACCACCAGTACAAATTGGAGAGGAGAAAATAACCTCCAGAAATAGTGGTAATTTCACAACAAACCATATATCAGCATATGCTGAAAGAGTTATTACTAATAATCTCTAAACCTCTATTAACAAAAGGTAAAGGTAGATGATCAATACTCTTGAATTGGATGAAAATATTAAGCATGAATGATAATACACTAAAAAGAATGGGTAAAAAGAATATTAAAATAAAGGAAATAGTAAAAGAAAGGATGGGAGTTGGAAGGGAGACCAAAGGTAAAATGAAGAGAGGAAAAAGGATGAAGGAAAGGGGAAGGGAATGGAGATGGCAGAGAATAGGGCATTGAGAGAGCATACAATTAATTGACAAAATTAATTGTAAAATTAGATAGAACTAACAAAACACAAAATGTGGGGAGATACTGGAAATCAATATACATGAATCAGTTAATCCAACAACTGTCATACAAAGATTGTTTTTTCTTACTGAGGTTTATTTAAATGGAGGTATTTCCCAGGTTTTGGTTTTAGAATCTCCCAAATATGGGGAAGTTTTTGTGACACAAATGTCATGCTATATGTTTGTACTAAGCTCTAACCCAAACTGACTATATTATTAGGGAAGTCTGGATGCTGAGTTACACCACCTTCTTTGACAGTCTCTGTTGGGAGAGGGTTGTCAGATTCAGAGCACTCTCAAGGGGTGGAAGTGAAGTCTGGCTGGGCTGTTAACTATCCTGCTTACTGCACCATCATTCAACTGGTCTAGACTTGGTTGCACCCCCAGTTCTCATAGCCTCAGTCTGTGGGCTGGGATGAGCATGGGAATGTATCAGTCTATCCTCCAAACCTTTCTGGAAAAGGGGAAGGTGGCTTGGGGCTCTCAGTAGGGTTTTAAGAAATCACTGCTTTCCACACAACCCTGATCAGTCCCAGTTCCACCCCCTGTGAGCTACACCCCTCATCCTAGGAAATAAATGCCAATTCCAAAGGAAAGTGCTATTCTCAACTCACCAAACTGATAGACTGACAACCATGGCTTCTGTAGTCACCCTGATGGTCTCCCATTTGTGACATGGGCATTCAGTAAAATGTAAAGCCCAAGTGACTTTTTAGTCTTGGGTAATCAAAAATCAAAAGAAGGAAAAAGACAAAATGAGAAAAAAACTAAAGATCCAAATATGAAAAATAAATATGAAAAATAAAGGGAAACTGCAGGGATTTCTAGTCTGACACCTAGGAAGCTGTCACCATATTTCCATTTTCACTATCTCTGCCAAAGACTGCTGGGATATTCTGTGCCAGATCAGGTCACCATATCTGAGCTTTTGTGTTTCAGTTGCGAAATTTTTAGACAGCACCGCCTGTGTTTCTTAAACTTGGTTGGAGAATTTCTTCTGCTTATTGGGAGGGAAAAACTTCCCATTCCCCTCCTAACCACCATACACACCATGCTGTTACTATCTCTTTCTTCTATTAATTATCTTTCCATCGTAATCCAATATTTTTTATTTTTCCCTTGTTAGCTTTCTGAGTTGTCAACCAGTGTTTCCCCACAGTCTACCTACTTCAATATGCCACCACAGAACTGTTGTTTTAGTTCAGTCTCCAGGAGCTCTTACAATATTGTGGTTTCCTCTGATCTGCCAGTTTTTTAGTTCTCCTTGGTTGATTTCTATATAAACTCCAAAGCAGATTGTAAACAAATTCCTCAAACTAAGAAAAACATCCTCTGTGTAGAGTAAAATGCCCAATGATTCATCAACCATTATAATTAAAACCTGATTGAACTATAAACTGCTTTTTTAAATGCAAAGAGCAGGACTACCTTATTAACATACCAAACAACAAAAAGGATAATCAGAAAGACTTTTAAATGTTTGTTCCTTTAATTGCATACATGAAAACAAATACTTTGACATATTATTGAATGCTTTCTTATTCTTGGAAAACTAATTAATATTGTATTAAAAGTATTATTTTGTTACTCTGTAACTTGAATTTTAAAAATTCATTTCAACATCCATCATTAATATTAAGTGTGGTTATGTTGGATGACTTTTCTTCCATTTAATGCTGACTAATGAAGCATAGACATGTTTCAGAAATAGTCATTAAACTAACATCAGCATGTTTGACTCAAAGTGTCAATGGCAAAGCAATGATTTCTCACTTATGATATTTCTACAGTCACACAGCCCCCCCTCACTTATGTCCATCAAAGTAGCATATTAATTCTGAATGAAATTCTGATTTGTGATATTTTATTGGTGATAAAATAATTATCATGTATATATGACCTATTATGTGCCAGCCAGAACTATTTCATTCATATCACAGTAGCATTGAGATTTATTATTTTCTATTAGATTAATTTACAAATAAAAATAAATGACATTAATTCAGAGATTCCATGTGCATTTGAAACAACCATTCAAATGATGTGTTTGTAAAATAAATTTTAACACAGGTTTATTTTATTTTGCAGAAATGTGTTTCATATTCTTGAATGCATGACTTCATAAATATAAAATGAACAAAAGTGGTGATTTTTATTCAACTAATTAAGTAATGGAGTGTAAAGAAGGTGCTGAAACTGGTTCAGAATATTGTTTGAAATCCTGTAATGTGTATAGTCAGTCAAGGAACATTGAGATTAATTTTCTAGTAGATGTGAATTTGCTTAATTTCCTAAAGCTCAATGAACTGCAGAATCTGAGGTTTTCCTTCTACCACATGGAAATTGGTCATGTAACCTAGACGATTTCTTTAGATTGTTATGGACAAAATCACATGCATCTCATTTAGAATGCAAAATAAAAATCACTTATATTGCTATCACTTTTCCACAAATTAATGTCACAAGTTATTTACCTACAAGTATTGTGATAGCAATAACTTTTCCAAGAACTTTTTCATCATTGCTGGTACAAGGCTGTGGTAGGCATAATAATGACCTTTCAAATAGGCTTTTCCCCAGATCCCCAGAACCTGCAAATATGTTACCATCCATGAAGAAACTTTGCAGATATGATTAAGATAAAGATCTTCAGAAAGGGAGATATTCTGGATCATGTGAATGGGGCCAGTGTAATCCTTAGAAATGAAATGGGGATGCAGAGAAAGAGTCAGTACCAGACTAAGGCAGTATAAGGAGGGCTCATTCCACCATTGCTGGCTTTGAAAATGGATGGGGATTTTGACACAAGAAATGTGAAAAGCTTCCAGATGTTGGAAAAGTTAAGAAAATGGATTTTTCCCTACAGATTCTAGAAATAACTGTGACCCTGCTGACCCCTAAATTTAACTTAGTGAGATTTCAGTCAGGGTTTTGACCTATAGAATTGTATGATAATTGTATGGTGACATATTTGGGCTATTATAAGCCACTGAGTTTGTGGCAATTTAGGACAGCAGCATAGGAAATTAATACAAATGCTTAATACAGAGTGCAGGATCCATAAGTATTTGTTGCATACATGAAGTATTTAATTACTAAATAAGTGTACCTTGTTCCTGACATACAGCTAAATAGTGGACAATCCTGGTTTAAAACTTTGGAGCTTGTCCCTGCAGCCTCTTTTACCCACGAAGTTCCTTAGTTTCTTCTGTAGATATAATAATACCTTTAAATTATTTCCTTAGAATCTTGTTCTTGAAAGCTAACATAAAAACATATAAAAAGTCCTTGATAATCAAATATTTATTCTAAAACACAACTGGTTTGCAGTCAATATTATTCATTGTTTAGTTTTAATATAATGGAATAATTAATTACTTATTTAGTATGTTTTATGATTATAGCTATTTCTTTTTATTACTATAAGAAATCTTACAGTAATAAGAAACCTAATGATGCTGAGAGTGACTGTGACTATCTTGTAATGTATCTGACATTTTTCTGTATCTTTATAGATAAATTTTAATTATTCCATTAGAAGATTTTTGTGTTTCCTATTTTAAAATGAAGTTCTTTCTATCACTTAGAAGTTAAGGGCCCTAGGTGTTAAAATTTCATTCTCCTAGTTTTCCATTTTTAAACAAATTTTGGATTTTCTGTTTGATACCTTTCAATGTGAGACAACATAATAGTATTTTAAAGGTTAAAAAGAGTTAATTTATACATGTTTTCATTGTTGACTTGCATAATAATTGTGATCTAGAATCTTACATTTATATGTAATTTGTATTTAAAATACTAGATTTTTAAACTAGTGAATAATTGTCCCTTCTTTACCACATATAAGACTTGAAGATTTAAACTGATTTATTTCTATTTCATCTTATAGGATCTAAATTCTTTAAAAGAAAGATTCATCCCTTATTTCTAATTCAATCCCTGAATTGTACTAGATGTTAAATAAATAGTTGTGAAATGTATGAAATAATATCGTATATAAAAGGGAACTCTGTAATTCTACTAGTTGTATTTGAATAACTGTATGAATACTTTAATTAGAAAAGTAAGAAGTACTTTTCTAAGTAAATACTATCATACAGTTATTCCAAATCAACCAGTATTTAAGCTCACATTTTTGCCTATAGTCTACCTATCATAAAAATAAAGACCAACAAAGCGTCAGCATAACCCAAAGGTATAATAAAGTATTCTATATAATTTTTGTATGTATGGATGTGAATATAAAGAAAATTTTTATAAAGAGATGTGATGAGGCTCTTTTGAATCATATTCAAATTTGTAATGAGATGCTGGCAAACATCAACCAAATATATCCAGTGACTCAGTGAATAAGGAATAACTGGCATGCAAATATGCAAATTCTATATCAGATTATTCCACCATAATGTCAACAGCACAATCTCTATCCATGAACTAGTTTATTATCTACCAGGGATTAATGTGATTAAGTGAATATACCAGTAACTAAAATGTAGGAAAAGCATGAATGTACCGAGGTTTGATGGTTAACTGGAGACTATTCATTGGGGTAGGCCAGGGAAGCATTTGTTAAATCAGATGGGAGTCAAATCTGAATGATTTGTTGGAATTTGCTGGTTAAGAATTCAGCTCTTGCAATTGCTCTTACCTTCCTCCCTCTTACCAGTCTACACTGACACTGCCTAATGTCGGATACTTTTAGGATTTTACCTGCACTAGTTAATAGCTTTCTCATTGGTATCCTGGCCTTAAATATCTACACCTATTATCCATCCAATTGCTCATCTTAGAACATATCTTCATTTGTATCTCTTCCCTAAACACAAAAGTTCAACAGCTTCCTAGTGAACAGATTATTAATGTTTAGTTTTGCTAAAGTTTATTTTAATCTGTTTTCCCTAGATGTCAATAGTTTCAATCTTCAGAACAAAATATGAGGTTTTTATGTAATTTTCCTTTGCTGTCCATAGACAATGACAAATGTGATTGCCCTCTTCAAAACTCCTTAAAGTAATTGATTTGAATCACTGAATTCTTATCTCAAACTGCCCAAACTAGTATTTTTAGTTTATCTCCTAATGATGTAATATCTAAAGGGTGAAGATTACATTATTTCTGTATATTCATGCTACTGAAAAAGGACCTTACACACTGTAGGTATTCAGTAAACTTTTAGTTTGAGAGTTTAGTTTAAGCATTAACATATCTCTTTATATATAAAGGATTCTTGCATTTGGTTAAGAATTTTTTATTGTATTTTCTATCACTTGTTGAAAAATTAAAGAAAATATGATTGCTTTCATCAAAAGTTATATGTATGTTTCTAATTTTTTTCTTTTAAATGTATAGATTAGATTTTTAAAATTTCACATATGAGGGACATATTAGTAGAAATGATTTATTTATAGACATGATTTAAAAGATGACAATAATTTTAAATAAAATTATTAGATGATAATAATTTTAAATAACCTAAAGAAAAAATTAAGTATGAATATAGCAGAAGTTAGATATATATATATTTAAATTTCAAAATATTCAAATATATCACTTTATAATGATTATTGAACTATATATACATGTTAGAATATCATAGTGATCCTATTTCACATTAATTAAAAGGTTGATTTAGTATGAATGTATTATATGAGGCTCTGACATGTTTCTCCCATTGTTAATCAAATATTCAATAATGTCAACATTTAAGTAAATATAATTCCTCAGTTTTTTACTTTTCAAAATGTTTGCATCCTATTTCGGAGTTTTATGAAACTGTTATGACAAGCCATTTAAACTGCAAAACTCATATTGCAATGAGTGAATTGTAGTTGTCAGTGTAGATTTCTTCTCAAGTATTAGATTTCTGAGTATTTTCTTGATTTTGAAATACTTTGGATTACCAGGAGTGCTCCATTATGAATTAGCCAGATCACATTGTGTTATCTAGGTACTCCCTGTATTATAATCCTCTCACTCCAGAAAGATAGCATAGAATGGAATTCACATATTGTTTTCCACTAATATCAGTAACTGGGATCATTTTTTTTTATTTTTTATTTTTTATTGTTTTTAAGGCTGGCACAAGGGATTGAATTTAGGGTCACTCAACTACTGACCTGTATCTCCAGCCCTGTTTTTATACTTCATTTAGAGATGGGGTCTCACTGAGTTCCTCAGCACCAGGCTTTTTCTGAGGCTGGCTTTGAATCCCAATCCTCCTACCTCAGCCTCCCCAAGGTGCTGGGTTTACAGGCGTGCACCACCAGGCCTGGCAGTAATTGGGATCTTTTATTCTTGTGGAAATGCTTGAAAAATGTTATTATATTATAGACTGTAAAAGAGGCATTATATTTTGAGTTAGAAGTTACTAGTTATTTATTTTTGGTATGTTTCTGTGTTAGCAACTTTAAAAACATTTATAGGGATACACAGAAATAGTAATGTGTGTGCTGGGGCAAGAGTGAGCAAGGGAAATACCCCATTAAACATAATAAAATTATGTTTCATTTGTGATTTCACTTCCCCTGTTATGAATAATGTACATTTTCTGAGGATATATAAACTTTTTTATTACTATAAGTTCAACATTTACAGCTCTGGCAATAATTAGCTCTTTAGTTCTTAATACACCGCACTTCCTTCTCTGCCACTGATGATGATTAATCATTTCATGCCTTGTCCCATATACTTCGAATTGCTTTGTATTTTTTTAGCCTTCCACATTCTTTTTATCTTGTGAGTCAGAGTGGGAGAAAAACTCACAGACAATAGCTTACAGTTATTTGTATCATCCGAACTTTCCATTATAGTACTCTGTATACTGGGTAGTGTGATACAGCTGACGGTCATGAGGTTTAGTGTTCAGAGGTTTTAGATTCAAATTCCAGTTCTACATGTTAACTCAGTGCACTTGAGAAAGTCACTCTTGCTAAACTCCTCAATAATATTAAAGTGTTGTAAGATCAGAAGTAGTCACTGAAAAGTAAGTGAGAAATTTCGCACAAAATATTGTGTAAGTTCCAGACATTTTCAATACACATTGTAGAATTCTTTATTAGATACAATTTTTTACAATACCAATTTTTTATTTGTTGTTTTTGGATATACATGACAGTAGGACATATTTTGTCATGTTATACATACTATGGAGTACAGCCCATTCCAATTTTGATTCATTTTGTGGTTTTCCATGATGAGGAATACATTGGTGGTATATTCACAAATGAGCAGAAGAAAGTTATGTTGAATTCATTCTACTATCTTTCCTATTTCCATCCCCCCTCCCTTTCCTTCATTCCACTTTGTCTAATCCAGTGAAATTTTATTGTTCCTCTCTCTAGCCTCCCTTGTTATTGGTTAGCAGCAACATATCAGAGAGAAAATTCGGCTTTTGCTTTTTGGGGACTGGCTTATTTCACTTAGTCTGATATTCTCCAGCTCCATCCATTTACCAGCAAATGCCATTATTTTATTCTTTATGGCTGAGTAACAATATACTTTGTATATATACTGCATTTTCTTTATCCATTCCTCTGTTGGGGAGCACCTAAGTTGGTTTCATAGGTTGGCTATTGTGAATTGAGCTGCTATAAACATTAATGTAGCTTTGTCACTGGTCTTATGCTGATGTTAAGTCATGTGGGTATAGACCAAAGAGTGGGATAACTGGGTCAAATGGTGGTTCCATTCGAACTTTTCTATGGAATCTCCATACGGCTTTCCATGGTAGTTGCATCAATTTGTAGTCCCACCAGCAATGTATGAGTGAATCTTTTCCCCCATATCCTTGCCAATATTTATTGTTACTTGTGTTCTTGATAATTGCCATTCTGACTGGAGTGATATGGAATTTCAGTGTAGTTTTAATTTGCATTTCGCTAATTGCCAGTGATGTTGAACATTTTTTCATGTATTCGTTGACCAATGTATTAATTCTTCAGTGACGTATCTGTTCAGTTCCTTAGCCAATTTATTGATTGAGTTATTTGGGGTATTTTTTGTATATTAAGTTTTTTTAGTTCTTTATATATCCTGGAGATTAATGGTGTCTCTGATGTGCAGATAGTAAAACTTTCCTCCCATTCTGTAGGCTCTCTCTTCATATTCTTGAGTGTTTCCTTTGAGGTGATGAAGCTTCTTAATTTGATCCCATGATTGTACTAATTTACACCCCTACCAATAGTGTATATAAGCGTTTCTTTTCCACTGTACCATGGTCAGCATTTTTTATTATTTGTATTCTTAATTATTCACGCCATTCTAATTGGAGTGAAATGAAATCTGTGTAGTTTTGATTTTCATTTCTGATTGTTAAATATTTTTATATATTTATTAGCTGTTTATGTTTCTCTGAGAAATGTTTGTTTAGTTGACTGGCTCATTTATTGATTGGGTTATTATTTTTATTGTATTATGTGATTGAAGTTCTTTATATATTCTGAATATTAATCCTCTGACAGAAGAGTAACTGGCAAAGATTTTACTCAATTTTTCAGGTTCATTCTTATTATTTTCTTTACTACATAGAAGCATAATTTTGTGTCATCCCATTTATTAACTTTTGATGTGGTTTCCTGATCATTAGGAGTCCTATTGAGGAAGGCGTTGCCTCTGATTATATGTTGGATTGTTGTCCCTATATTTTCCTCTAGACTAATTCCTGTATTATTTATTTACTTTGAATTGACCTTATTGCAAGGTGAGAGATAAGGATCTACTTTCATCTTCTAGGTATGTAGATACAATTTTGTGCACACCATTCTTTAGAAAGACAGTCTTTTCTCCAACCTATTTTTGGCACCATTGTGAATTCTCAGACTATAATTATGTATTTTCATTCTATCAGTTGTTGCTTTGTGCATTTTCAAGTTCTGTTATTAGGTACAAAAAAATGTACCATTCTTCTGTCCACTTGAGTTTATAATCCTTTTATCAATATGAAATAAATTTCTTCCTTTATTCCTGGTAGTATTCCCTAAATTCTACTTTGACTATTATCAATATAGCCTTCTCTTTCTTTTGATTAGTGTTTACTTTATGTGCATTCTGTAGTATAGTTGGATTCTTTCATCCTTCTATTTTAAATCTATAATTCTAATTGAAGTTTGTTTTTTTATAAGCACTATGTAATTAGTTCTTGCTTCTTTACTCAATTTCACATATTTTCCTTATAGATGGCCTACCTCAGCAACCCAATTTTCATTGTAGTGCATTAATCTTATTGACATTAAAGCATGCATGGTATTCCATTATATTGTCAAGTGGCCAAGTATTATCTAAACAGAAAGCAACTACTAGGCTGGCTCACCACCTTTTCATTAATATAGCCAATAAGAAAGCAATAAGCCAAACAAAAACACAATTTATTACTTATTGCACACAATAACATGATCTTTGGGTTTGCACTGATTCACCTTCTTTCCTCTCTTGATTTTCCTAGAGGTAATGTGGAAATAGTGCAGGTGAATACTCTACATATAGTATTCTTTGTCACAGAGGAAGAGCACCCCTGATCTTATAAAGAGAATGATTATAAACTTTCCCAAATCTCAAAGCATCACCTAATATCTGCAGAAAAATGAAGCTACTCCGAGTATTTTGCATAAGAAAATACCTGATACAAGAATGTATCAGAATGTTACAGAGTACCATTTCTCACTATCAGAATTTCTGCATATGCAGACAAGCAGGTGACTTGAGGCTGCAGATCTGAGCTGTCTTTGGAATAAAAGCATTTTAGTTTCAGAAGAATGCCCAAAAGTTATTGGCAGAACTCCAGGACCTCTGCCTGATACCTGCCAATGCCCCTGTGCCTGCCCTTAGTGGTGTCAGAAAATAATGACTTATCTTACTCTTTTGGCATTGCAAATCATTCAAGAGATTTTTTATTGGCACAGTTCTCTGGCATTCTAGAGTTTGGTAAGGATAGCTCCTGGGCTCTTCTATATTTTAGGAGAGAGTATAGATGAAGGAGGAGGTTGCTGAATCAACAAGAGACAATTGCTGGTGTCTTTAATATAATTTTAATATTTTTTCTTACAAACATTATCTTAGTAAATAACCTAGCACATCTCTCTTTTGTGAAAGGATTTCTACTGGATAAATTCCTAGAAGTATAATGAGTCACAGTGTATGCCTATCTTACATTTTCATAGATAGTACCATATTACTCTCCAAAAGCAGTTGTTATCCAAGGAGTAACCACAAGAAAATAGAAGAAGAAAAAACCTATTTGCAGATGATTTAGTAGCAGAAGTTAATTCCCAAATCTCTCCTTTATGGTAGGACTCAGTGCCTTTAGGTGGTGACTCTGAGCCAATGGGAGGGAAGATAAAAGTGTGGTGGACTCTTGATATTTTACCTTAAAACCTAATATCTAGCATAAATCCCTTAACCATTGAGAAGGAAAGAGGAAATAAAGGATTGAGTGACCTTTGATAGGCATTATGCCAGCAACTTTTATGTGCATTTTCAAATTTAATTGTCACTGTATGTCTATGAAATAGATATTATTCTCACCATCTTCCCTGATGAGCGATTGAACTTAGGTGCCAAGTAATTTATTGGAGATTGTGCATTTAATAAATGACAGGGATGAAATACAAAAACAGTTGTAAAAAATTACAAAACCCATGCCTTTTTTTTCTGTTACCTCAGAGAAATCTTTCCCTCCCAATAAACATCCTTGAGCCTCCCATTATTTTTGACTATTGTACTCTTTTCAAGGCTGCCATGTATATTGGGAAAAGTTCCATACTTTAGAAGTATAAAATCTTGAGTCTGAATTACAGTTCCCATGCCATCTTTGCCATTTACTCTCTGTGAGATTTTTGAGCTATTGAATTAAGCTCTCTGAACTTTAGTTCCAACATCTATAAAACACGTGTATTAATACATAATTGGCAAGAATGTTGTGAGAAGTAGAGATAATTGATGCAATGTGTTTAGCACATTGTTACGGAATTAATGATATGTACCTGTATATTATAGGGCAAGAGAGTAAAGAATATAGATTTCAGGATTACCACAATTTGAATACTGTAAGCTAGATGCAAAAGTAATGTGTTGTAAATCATGTTTATAGATAATATAAATATGGACGTCCAAAATTTATATTTCTAATTCCTCAGTGTCAAATATCAAGTCATTTATCTCTTCACAAATGAAAGCTGAGAAGAAAAAAGGAAAAATATTGAGAAATGGAAAATAGACTGCAGAATTACACTATACAAATGCAAGTCTATATAAAATCAATTAAAATAATTTACCTACACATTTCTTCATTTGGAAAATTGACTTGTAATACCCCATCATGATGACGTTTTTTGTCTTGTTCTGATGCAGATAAAACAGAAAATCAGGAACAGTTTGAAAATCTTAGAGATGTGTTAGTGGTATTCACATTAGAAAAAAATTATATTCTTGTCTGCTTGTGAAAAATTAAGTGTTCTTTATAATTTTCTATACTTATTAGTGCCAGCATGTTTAAGTTGACCAAATTTTTAAAAATAATGTCAGTGAAATATACTTAGAGTGTCACAAACTTTGGACATTGTGCTCATTAGTAGTTAAATTACATTTTTGTTTTTCTTTTGATAATTTTCTTGATATTGAGAATCCCTACACAGAGGTACTGAAATTTTCAGGTTCTCATATGTAGAGACATATGATTGGGTTGTGCATTTATTATGCTCAGAAATACATTTTTGCAAGAAAGTTTAATTTCTGCATGAATATAGAATATTTCACCAATATATACCCTTGAGTTATGCCTTTATATATTCCTTGCCATGGAGAATGTTCTACCTGTTATTATTTCTTTCTGGTTTGTTTTGGTTTGGTTGTTTTTGTATTGGGTATATGGACTATTGTACTGTAATACTTCAAACTATGAGGGTACTGTGACACTCATATAGACAAATATTATAAATATTAATGTTGACATTTGCATTCAGTCTGGGCTTTTGTATTTGCACTCCAAAAGTTACTGTTGAAAAATATTTTGTAATAAATTTTGGCCTGAAGATATTTTCATGACTTTTCCTGTTTATATTTTGTTAGTGTAAAGGAGTCCAGTAAATCATGTTCATTCCTTATGGAGAGGAACATAGCTAGAGTAATTTCAGTTTTTTGAGGATGGAAATTTTTACACAACATTTTAGTCATGCATTTAGTTTTGTGGACCTCTGATGTCCTGATAACATAACCAAAATTTTTAGAATATCTAATTTTATTTATTGACTTAATGTCTACAAAATAATGAAAATATACATTTGTGTATATTTTAATGTGTACTTCAAAATTTAATAGAACGATTCTTATCTAACTGATAAGGTTTGATCACTCTGGAATGTGGTAAATGCTATACTCTCTAAGCAAGGAAGGTGTGTTAATTTACTGGGGCAGCCATAACAAAATTCCATACACTAGATGACAAAAACAGTTGTTATTCTCAGTTCTAGAGATGAAATGCCTGCTGTCAAGGACCCATGGAGCTGGTTGCTTTTGAGGGCTGTGGGGGAGAATCTGGTCCACTTCTCTTCCTTATGTCTGGTGGATTTCTGGCAATGTTTTTTTTCCCCTGGCTTATAGAAGCATTGCTTTGATCTCTGTCCCCTGTGTTTTGTGTGTCCAAAAATCCCCTCTTTTCAGCTATTTATATTAGAATAAGGTCCCATCCCCTGTTATGATCACATTTTAACTAATGACTTCTGCAGTGATCCTATTCCCAAATAAGAATGCCTCATTCTGAGGTACTAGGTGCTAGGACTCCATTCAACATTTAAATTTGGGAGGCATAATTCAGTACAACTAAAGATATCTAATACATAGACATTAGACATCTTTCTTAAACATGGATTTGAAATGCAGCTTGCTTTATACCTCCCTCTGGCCTATATTTCATTTCAAAACATGACAAAATTTAAAGGAATATATACCCTTAGAACTTTCCAATTGTGTCAAAGAATGGAAAAATTAAGCATACTTAAGTCTATAAAGAGTAAATATACAGTGCACACTCCAAAGCTCTTTTCAGTGAATTTGACTCCATACATTTCCTACATGCTTTTAAAGTGGTTAAAATTGTTAGTTTTCAACACTGCTTTCTGAAAGCTGATGTGTTCTCAAGAAATCATAATGGTCAGAAAGAAACATAGAGAGGATTAGATAAATTTAAAAACCCTATTCCAAGACAATAAAGTTCATGTGTCCCAATAAGTGTAACTATTTGAGAAATAAAAAGAAAACCACAGAGAGAGTTGTTTGATTTGTCCTTTTATTGAACATCATTAAGCTAATGGACATTCTTCATTCACTTGTTAACTTCTTATGCACATTATTTAACAGGTAATATTCTAGGGATTGTGACAGATTAGTAAACAGAACAAACAATACTGTCATCCTGGAGCTTGCATTTTGGGGGAGTGGAGTAGGCAATAACCATTGAACTTGAGAAGAAATCTGAATTTTACATTGTGTAAAATGGGAGTAATAATTGAACCTGGCTCAAAAGTTTGTTGTAAGTGTTAGGTAAGATATTATGTGTAAAGTTCACGGCAATGTCCTGTCAAAAGAAGACGTTCTACTAATGTTAGATGTGACAAAGATGATGGTGATGATGACTGCTGGGTATAATCCATGCTGGTGTCTTACCACTTCTCCATTATATGGGCCATATCTCTTTCTCAGTCCCAGTTGAGAAGCAATATGAAGGTATAGCTTGAGCACTGTCCTTAGGATATCATTCATGACAAATGCTGTATACAGAGGTAGATGAGATGTAGTTTACTTCAGTATAACAACTTGTATATATGCACATGTGCTCACATATGTATGCACACACTAATCAAATTAATTAGTTTTGTCTGATTCAAAAACATTTATACTAATTTTAAGTCCTTTGGGAATAAACTGAGGAGTGGCATAACTGGGTCAACAGATGAATGAATGAAGAAACTATGGAAAATATACACAATGGAGTATTATTCAGCCATAAAGAATAATAATATAATGTCATTCGCAGATAAATGAATAGAATTAGAGACTATCATGCTAAGTGAAATAAGCCAATCCCCCCAAAATAAAGGCTGAATGTTTTCCCTGATCAGTGGATGATTACATGAATGGTATGAGTCTATATCATGCACAACCATAGAAATGAAAAGTTGTATCCCATTTGTGTACAATGAATCAAAATGCAGTCTGTAAAAATAGAATGAGTAATAAATAATAAAACATTTATGCATAAATGCACATTTCTTCTCAGTCTGAATAACCACTTATTTAACATTAAGTCTAGGTCAGAAAACTTGACAGACAAGTTCATTGAAAAGCTATGATTATCATCTGATATTTATTATTTATTACTTATTCTGTGAAAATTCCTGAAAAGACTGGTCAATGGTTTTTTATAATGACCCACTAATCCCCTATGCAAGTCTGAAGATTACTAATGTAATCATTTGAGAATGATGAATATTATTGGATTCAACTTGATTGCATTTCCCAGTGATTAGTAAGACATCGCATACATACCTGCCTTTCAATTGCAAATATACAGCTCCCTTGATCTCCAAATTGTAAAGTCATAAGTCCTTCACCAAATCTGAGGGTTTAATTTTATGGTTTTGGTTAAACCACTTTAATCCTAAATTTCCAGCATAACATTATCACTCTTTTTGTACTATATTTCTTCTATTTTTAATTGCTTGTAAATAAAGTCACATTTGTATCAAGTGAACCTTGAAATATTGTTTGGCTTTTCAGGATTTTACCCTTCACATATAATCTGATTAGCAAATACACAAAGCACTAAAAAAATATAAACAATTTTCCTTGTATTTCTCTTAAAACTGTCCTTCTTCCTCTTTTGTACTTCATGTTGCAGTTGAATTTAATGTCAAACAAAAATCAAATGTTCAGTTGTTTTATATTAATTTCATAAACTAAAACATGAAGATTAAAATTCCACTTTTTCTGTAGATTCTATAATTATGCTACTAGAGAAGTTGATAAAATATTTTATTGAATGTCTTATAGTTTTATTTTTTCTTCTTTGTACAAGAGTGAATAAATCTCTGTGAGACAGAATTTGGTAAAACAAAACTGAAATTTATTCAGTACTTGGACCCATATTGTTCTGGAAACATTTTGAATATTGAGATCATTATTATTTGGTGAACTGCTCCACAAAAAATATTTTCGTTTTTACTATTTATTTTCCTGTAGTTTATGAAAATGAATATATGCATTCCAATGATGTAAAGATCCATTGGTATATTGAAGTTCACATAGATCAGTAAATGGCATATTTATTAATAAAGCACACAGTACAGGATCTGACACACTGTAAGAATTAGATATTAGATTTATTATTGTTCTTATTTTATTTAGGAAATTTTTGCAGACATGGAAAATTTCACTTTTGTTCCTTAAGGAAAATTGTTTACATTCTTACAAATAATATTTTAACAAGTAAATGAGCATAGGTTAGTATCCACATAACTTTCCTTTGTTCATATATGACTACTACACTGCAGTGAATCTCCTCTGTACAACCACAAGAATAAGATACTAATTAGAATAATATATAGTCTATCTGTGTATTATGTGTCAAAATATACTCTACTGTCATGTTTATCTAAAAAGAACAAATAAAATAAATGAATAAATTATCTGTGTATGTAATTTATATATAAGTATATAGTCTGTATATATATGTACATATACACACATACTGTATATTTGCAATTGAAATTTATTTTAAGAGATTTTAAATCCATTTTTTTATGAACATAGACCACTCTTGATTTCACCTTTTATTTTCTCATTTCTCATTTAACTTTTGCTCTCTATGGATAGTTTTCTATTTCAATTAGATGATTTTTGAATTAGAAAATTTCATGAAAAATATCTTAAGAGTATGTAGTTTCAGAACTAAAGATTTGGTTGAGAAAGAAGTAAATATGCTTTGAGGACTTCTTTCAGTAGTCTACTAAATACAACATAGCCTGAAACAGTTAAAACATTAGAAAGAAAATTTGTTTTTAGCTCCTTGATATGCAATTAAAGTAATGATGTCAGTGCAATTTATGAAATTAAATTAATGAATACATTCTAAAACCATATTTTTCAGAATAATTAGATATCAACTTGCATCCTGATGTATTGTTATTTTAGAAATTATTGGAAAAGATTTTGCACGCAGAATCTGGATCTGTGATATCCAGTGGAATATTTTGTGCTACTAGAAATGCTCTCCAGAAAAAACTGATAGTTGTACCCTGATTATTGAATTTTAAATTTGACATGCTGTATTACAAAACATGAGATCACAGTATCAACCAACCTGAAATTTTTCATATTATATGTCAATTTTTATAAAAGAAAATGTATTTTTATATGCAATAATTTGACTCTGTAGACTGTGTACTTAATTATTGTGCTAGATTTGTTTGTTTTGATGATTTTTAGACATTTTAGAGTGAAGTCTAGGATAATTACTGCAAGCCTGATACAGGCACTTAACAATTAATTGGTAACTGGAAGAATAGGCACAAGTACAGAAAGCATGTAAAATGTTTCATTGGCTGTATTAGCATTTTTTTCAAAGATAATAGAAAACATGTAATGAAACTTCAGTTTTTATGTAGGCAGGTGCTATTTTAGCATTATAGTGTATTACACAAGTATTAATGTCTTCTCATTAAGTTCATTCTGGTCCTTTGCTCATAGAAGTGATGTGAGTTTTTGAATTTATTGGCAGAAAGACACAGCTATCTCTAAAAGAAAAAAAAAAATCCCTTTTATTTTATGTGAACAATTGCACACCTGTATTATTACTCTTACTAATATGAAGAATAATTTTCATGTGATTTAAATTTCATTTCCAAACAAAAGGTAAGACACCCCTGCAATTTTAAAACTTTAAAGAATGTACCCAATGCAAAGCTCCTGAGCCACTGCAGAGTGTCCATAGCTGTCCATGCTGGGATTAATTATTATGAAGTACTGAAAACTAAATGCTGAAGCAGGCATCTCAAAATAAACTGGAGCAAGAAATTGAAAAGAAGCCCTGGCTGATGCATTTTAAACATAGTAAACAAAATTTAAAACATAACAATCAATATCAGAAAACAAATTTGCAAGACAATACTAGGAATGCAGTTTTCAAAAACACTGGAAAATTTGATGCATTCTCATTCATTATACAGAGAACATATGATGATGTGATAAAAACTGTACTCAAGAAAGTTTGCAAGAAGATAATTCTCTATGAGTTTCCCATTTTTGCAAGTTTTGCAAGATGACATAATGACCAGCTTTCTTTTTGAGTCATTATAAGCCCTGGAAAATTGCGCGCGCGTGTGTGTGTGTGTGTGTGTGTGTGTGTGTGTGTGTTTAATGTAACAAAGTGCAGGATGGCTTTCAGCTGAGCCAGTGTCTACTTTTGCAACAAACAGCAGGCATAGCTATGGCCATGGTAAAAGACTCAGTTTCCCTAAATGATTCTCCATGACACAACCCATTGTGTTTGCAGATGTCACTTGGATTTTTTGTATTATCCTTAGGAACCTCCTCAAGAAAATACCAGTCCACTATCCCTGTGATTAGTAAAGGCCTCTTGTCTTGTACTCAGAAATATTGGGTCTTTTTTTATGAAAATGGCAGATTAATTTGTTACTTTGCAAGTAGGGTAAAATCTCAGATGTTTCACAGTTTATGACAGTTTTGCTTTATCATTTTTAAAATGTTCTTGGTATCTCAACTGATGGAAATATTAATCATTTAAATTAGTTTTTTAATTGTCCAGTTTATACATTTAGATAGAGGGTATATAATATACACAAATACAATTCTGTGTCTATAGAAATAGTAATATTTATAATTGTCAACCAAAAGCTTTTCTACCTATAAAATTTTGTAACTTTCACTATGTGTTGAGTTATATTCCCTCATATAAATAACAAATTAACATTATATTTTTGCTATAAGTGTGTGAAAATAAGGAAATAAAAAACATCATAAAAGAAATAAAATATCTTCTTCAGTGATTTTGAAAAGAGACCTTTTATTTCTAAAGACATTTTTAAATAAAAAGACATTAAGAAAAATTCAAAGTTACAAGAACAGCAATATCATTTTTAAGTAGTTTAAAATGTAAAATATAGAATTTTTTCCTGAGGCAATTAGATATTAAAGGTTACAGAGGGCATAGAGTTTGGGCAGGACCCAGTTGGGGCCCCTTTTCAGTGTCTCACAAGGCTACACTCATGATGTTGGTCAGACTGAAGTTCCTCATCCAAACTTACATGGACATTGACAGAATTCATCTCCTTCTATCTGTAGAACACATGGAGTCTTAAATTTTGAGGTCAGAAGGAACACACATATTTTTGCTTTATTGTCTTCTAAAACCTGAGTCAGGAGAAGGCAGGATAAGCTGTTTTTATTTTCTATATTACTACTACCAGTAGTACTACTACTAACTCCAGGGCAACTGATTACCAAGATAATCTATCATATTCACAATTTCCACACACACTCAAGGGAGGAGAATATACATATGAGGCATATATGTATATGGAGGTGGCACCTTTGGGACCATTTTAGAATTCTGTCTGTTTACAGTAACTAATGTACATTATCACTTTAGTCTACATAATTAATAGATAATATTAATAAAAATAAGATACATGTATAATTAAAATTTTGGAAATGCTATGTTTCCACCAAACTCCCAACGTGTGATATTTTATTCTAGAAAATCAGTCTCACTTATCATTTATCCTTTCCAATTTCCTTTCCTCCTTATTTCACTTGATCCCTACGTGACCTTTCTGCTTCCATAGAAAGATTTTTTAATATGGGTATTTGATGCAGTCTGTCGTTTGGAAACTTCAGTCTATTTTGTAATAAAGAAAATAGCTTACTTTTTAGCCTTATCTCTCTATACATGTATCTGGCTCCATGATTTTGTTCCTTTTGTTTCTTTATGGAGTTCTTTCCCCACTTCACCCCATGTTTTTTCGATTGCATCATTTTAAAAACTAATACTTACAGCAAATGCTATTGCTCTAAGATAGAATCCTAGATTCCTGGGTCATTTATTATAACTACATCTACATCTTAGTATGTTCCCTGAATTGACTCTACTGGAATTATGGTCTATTTTCTTTATTTTTCCGTATATTTGTTCTTAGATATTTGTCATGACTGCTTCCATTATTAGAGAATGAGAATAAAGAAATCAGACCATATTGAAATCATCTCTCTTTCTGTAGGTTTAATAAGAGTTCAATTATTTCTCTTTTCTCATTATAGGAGTTTAATATGTTTGGCTTATTTATTTGAGAATTCAGCTAATTATGACATGTTGTTAAAAAACATCACATGCCAGTTATAGTTATATACTGATAGGAAAATTTCTAATCTGTCAGACAAAGACAATGCCAACACTATTATGTCAAAAAAGAATAGTAAAAATTGGGGGAAGCAATCAATATATTTTTCCTTCTGACAGAAAAGAAGAAAACATTCTGTAAAAATAAGTAAAATGTTCTATTTAAAGACATTAACCCAGTTCTCAAATTACAGCAGTAACATGTTAATGCAAGTCGTTTAGAAGGAACTTACAGAGGATTATATCTGTGTATGGCATGTGATACCTTACAGCATACACATGTCAATCTATTAGGATATTATTAGGTATTAGCTATCTCTATCTCTAATTTAGCCAGCCAGCTAATCATCTGTTTTAGAGATACTTTGTATGGGTGAACACTCAGAAAACATTTTAAAATTAAAGAAAATCTTGCTACTGAATGAAATCCAATTAGATGTGTGCTCTAGTAACCACTAAAATAGTATAGTCATTGGTTTTAAAATATTCAATTCATGTTTAATTTCATACCTCACATGAATGAAATAGGATGTATGTAGTTAAGTGCAATTTTTATTATTGCAGAATTAAAAATAGTATTTACTCCTGCTGACTACCTGTTTAAACATGTGACATCAGTTCCTGTAATCACAAAAGATCCCAAGGAAACTGTCATTCTGTCACAGTCAAAAATTCTACTGCTCTTTTAGTATAATGGTCAATCTTATTACCTTAAACATTGCAGAAGAATATTTGTGAGTGACTGTCAAATACCACTGTGCAGTGCTTGGTTACATATATTCATAAATAGATAAGAAAATATATTTGATATGATGTGAATATTTTAAATGTGTTTGATTTCTAGGGCTGACATCTTCATAGTGAGACTAGCAGTCTACTTCAGATGCTATAAAAATTTTATGCTATTCATTGCACATCTAGAATAATTTGCTTCTACAACTATAAGAATACCTAGAAGTCAAATCAGTAATCACTCTAAGCAATACAATGATAAAGTTCTTCTGTTAATACTGTGAGTAGGATATTTGTTGATAAAAGCCGTAGTGACTTAATAAGCAGGCAAACAATATCAAGGTTATTAATATGCATTCAACTACTAGAACTAAAATACACAGTATAGATGACAGATTGGCTAGCCTCTCATTGCAACAATGAGATAAGGAAGCATTAAATTCAAAACAATAGCTAATATTCTTAATAAATTTCTTAAAAGGCAGTCAAAAATGATACAGTTTTAAAAACTGGGACTATTTTGGTGGCTAACATTTTATTCTAATCTTTTTCTTTCCATAAGTGAGTGCTGAGATGTAAATTCAGTAGATCCTTTTTGGTAAGTGAACCAGAGGTCAAAGGCACAGTGCTTTAATCCCTTTGATGCCTTAACAGTCCATAAAATCAATGGGATTTATTCAAATCTCAGTTGGTTTCACAGAACACCATGATCCCAGGAGTAGAAGATGTTCATTTACCAATGCCCAGGCTTTCGGTGTTTAAAAACCAAAAATAGACCTTTCTAAAATGAAAGTTCAGTTTTTATATGTTTGGCATATTTCATTTTTGTGTGTGATCATTACTAAACAAAGCCTCATAAAGATATTTTTGCAATACTAACACATCTAAAGAATAGTTATTTCTTGTCCATTTAATGTACACATTAATATATAATATGTATTATATATATTACATATTCAATATATGTATATCAAAAGTATAATTTAAAATTACTGAATTCACTTATAAGAATAATGCTATATATCTTAAAACAATATCAAAATGAAAAATAAAATTATATCCATGTGAAATTTTTATTTCAAAGTAAAATTTAGGTTTATAGAGAAGTTTAAAAATTAATCTAGGTTAAAGAAAAGGTGAGATGTCAAATAGATTGGTGCAAAGCATATCCTAAAGTTTTTGTTGATAATTTAGTAGGACAATATACTTGGAGAGTAGAGAATAGTCCATCATCTAAAAGACAAGATAATCACAGAAGGCAACCATCTATTTTTGCCTTCCTAATGAACAAAAGGAGAAAATGAGTTAAAGTCAATTTATTAGCATTACCTCTGAAAAGAAACTTGGGCAGTATAACATAAAGCCTATAAGATTCATGAGGCTTGTAGCTTCATTTTAAAGCAGGGTAATTCCACATTAAAACAAACCTCATTTAATTTTCCAGTGCTGACCTCTAAGCCAATTTATTTTCCTTGGTGAAAAGAGGTCAGTCTTAGAATTGCTTATGAGTTTTTCCTTCCAAATTCACTACAAACTTATGGACAGAATATACAGCTGTGTAGTAGGATTGGCTAAACCTAATGCCACATGCTGCCTGATTTGGGCATACAAAAAGTTCTCAATGTTTTGTGAGGAGTGATTCCTCCTGGATAAGAAGTAGTCTGTCAGAATAAAATGGTTGTACCAGTTTCTTATCAGCTAGCATCATATTGGATGGATTAACTACCTAAGAGAGGTCAATGTGGCCAGGACCAAGACACAGCACAGGTGTGCTTTGATAGAGGATGTCTGGATTGTCCTCTGACTTTGAAAGAATAAAATGAAACACAGCATCACAATAATGAATTCTGAATATCCATGCAGCAATAAGAATCTGAAACAAACCCAAAGATTACAAAAAGGAACATGACAGGAATATGCCAAAATGTATGAAGGCACTAGGAAAATCTTATACTACATTTTAGACTCTTGTCTGGGAACTGCTCAAAAGTATAACATGGAGTTCTTTGATACAAGTCCCAGAAACCTACTTTTGTTCACTTCATTTAAAAAGTATGCTTATTGGAATGAGTTGCACTAGCTTATAAAACAGAAGAAACACTCAAATGGCTCAAGTTAGCTACAAACAACCAACAGTAATCTTAGAGAACCGAACTTGAAGCAGAAGCAGACCAGCTATATACATCCAACAAGGGCTCCTTGTTCATAAACTATTATACATTTCAAAATGGTGAGAGCAGAACATCATACCAAAGGTAGGATCCTTCTTGAAGTGCACAGGTCACAGAATTTTGAGTCAGGCCTTGAGTAGAAAGGATGAACAGGAAGTACTTCAGGCTCCACCTTAGCTCAAGGTTCACATTGCTGGGAACTGAAATCTTAGGTCATACCCAAGTCACATGACCACACAGGGCAGAAAGGGTGGGGACTTTTTTAGCAAGTCCATCAAAACTGCATGCAGTCATGGAGGAAAGGAAGGAAAGGAGTGTCTGAGAAGAGGACAGAGGAATCATTAGCAAAGAAACAGTATAATTTCTTCCTGTGCAGGAAAAAATGGTGTTTACATAAAAAAGGTAACACTTCAGACAGAGCACTAATCTCCAGAATCTACCAAGTACTCAAAAATCTTTACACCAAGAACACCAATAACCCAATCAATAAATGGGCCAAGGAAATGAACAGACACTTTACAGAGGAAGATCTACAAGCAATCAACAGATTTATGAAAAAATGTTCAACATCCCTCGTTATAAGAGAAATGCAAATCAAAACCACCTTAAGATTTCATCTTACCCCAATTAGAATGTCTTT